>JARKIC010001112.1:0-150453 GCA_029378375.1 Mycena olivaceomarginata | reverse complement strand
ATCCGGGATCTCTCCGTCCACATTCACCGACCAAGACTCTGCTGTTAGAGTGATATTTACGACGGTCAGATAGCCCATGTGATGTCAAAGCCTGTGGCATCGACGGTAACATTGCCCCTCCGGAATTGATGTCGACCACATCGTACAATGTACCATCCTTCAATCCCAGGCTCGTGTTATTCCCCAGGATAGATGGAGGAAAGTATAGTGACCCTGGTCACATATCTCACTGCGACAGATTCTGTCTGTGGATCGCAGTAAATATCTTGATCACTTCACCCCTCTTTCCACGTACATCGCGGTAGATGCGTCATCAGGATTGGACCAGTTCACTTGGGAGAAAGACTTGAGGGTCGGTAGGCCTCGTTTTCAACGGGGACAGGCCAAGTGAGGCTGAATGTTTTGAACGCAAACAGTGCGGTGTGGTAATGTGAAGGACCAAAATATTCCGAATGTATTCGCAATTGCGGCGATGAGGAAGTTCACAGTCTTTTTGGTGTCCAGGGTGAAAACGATTAATGTTCTAACCCTCTTACCCAAATGGCGAGGAGAGCCAGATGAATGCCGCTGAATCGACACAACAAAACGTCGTTCGACACAGCCTCAGTGCTTGCAAATATTGCTCATACAGCATGAAGACGGTAACCCTACCCTAACTCTACCCAGGGATCGGCCCTAAGTTCAGAGTAATTCGAATATCTTCGATTAGTTCGATTACCTTAAGTCCTAGCAACCTACCAATAATTTACTACTAATTTCGGCCTAACTTACCTGCAGTTTTGCGGGCTTTCCCCAGCCTTCTGGGTCTTCTTGGGGACTGCATGCTCAAAAAATTCATGGTACACACCAGCCATCGTCTAATAATCTCACGCCCGCCTAGCGTTAGCTGAGTATCCCACGAAAACCGCCTCCTTATCCTTCATAACGTAGGATCAGCCTCAGATCTACGCTGGGCATATCCCAGCTCCTCGAGATCCCCCAGACCCGTGACACTCACCCCGCGCACGTCCCTCAACCCAATCATGCGTCCACTTCCCTCATCTTCCCTCATCTTCTTTACATCCTTCTTACTCACCGGCCCCAGCGGTGGTATCTCTCCCTCCAGTACCTCCCTTCCAATGCGCGCCATCGCCAGCGCGTCTAGCAACGTCGTCCACGTCGGCACCGAATATATATGCCACACAAGCAATCCGAGCCCCACCAGCTGTATCGCAATCAGCACCGAGACAACAATCGTCCCCACGAGCGTCTTGTGGGGTTTAATCAGTTGCACCCTCCTGTGTCCTCTTGGGATTCGTATTTTTTTATTATCTGCAGTATCCCAATTCCAAATTGCACTAACATTATCATTGGTTTATTCTCATGCCGGAGCGAAGCGCAGATATCTTGTGGGTGCTATTGTCGTACCCCGGACTTATGTCCCCCTCCTCCGTTTGATCAACCCGGTTCAAAAGCCGCAAGAACCCGACATTTGCCGGTTCATTTTTTTTTGGGTGTCGGATCACAGTTCATCTTGCCATCATTCATTTCGCGAGCTGCATTGTCGCCGCTGTCGTTTGTTCGCACGTGCGGCAGGTTGTTGGATCGGATATGACTCACGCCACTCCTCAAAGATACATATCCCAACCCATTCAGCTCCTATGACTTACGTGCTTACCAGCACCGCCGATGCCCGTAGTGTGAGTTCCAGATGGGCGACGGCGAAAGAGGCACCTACATTGATGGGTGAGTATTGACTTGCTCTTTGTTGCAGTATTGAGTCCCTGCCTTCTACAATAACTCAGAACTTTCCCGGCTTCGCCGACCTGCTCCGACCAACCGCGTCCGCACCATCCCTGCTTCCGAAGATTCGCCTCCGTCGGATTGTCTACCTGGTCCAGCTGGGTTTCGAGCTCCGGGTGATTGCGTAGAGCCATATCGCCTGCAGAATGCCCGTTCCATCGATTGGGTTGTCGGCTCGATATTGGTGCTTTTGGAAGGAGGGAATATCGTAGCGAGAGGAGAAAAGGACGACAGATGCCGCAAGGCCACCTGCGGTCTGAAATTCATGTGAGCATTGTGGACAACTGTGCGTAATGCCGCTGATACCGCTATAATGTCCGACTGTCGTCGAAACGATCAGCAAGGAAAGTGGGAAATATAATGTGCACGTTACATCCAACCGCCCCTGCGTGGATACTTCGGTGACCTCAGCGCTTCCCCGATGGAGAATGGGAGCATCCGAATCTGCATCACTGGTACCGAGTTGGATCGTACCGTTGTCTGTATTGACAAGGATCGCTTGTGGAGGAATATTTCCAACTTTGGAATTTCACAAAAGGTGGGCTCAACCTGGACAATATTAGTGGCTGTATGACTCCGAGTCCAATACATGGAGGCAATAATGGATGACAGTGCATTTTCCAGATCATGGAGCTTCACGGTGCGCGGAACCGTTTCGCCAGCCCGTTGGAGAGTAAGCTTTTGATTGAGATATCTACCAATGCACAGTGTATGGTAAGTGGACGGAAATCAGTGTTGATTTGCTTACAGGTCCGCCACTGAGAGGAGTCCTGAGTTTCCTCTGGGATCGACGGCAAAAGTTGACTCCGGGATGGCGTAGTTGTACAACCAGTGCCACTGGAGAACACGTCAATGAGTGCTTTCTGGTAGTCCTTGGATTACGAACAGCCTGCATGAATACGTTGTCGGTTGCGTTGGTGGAATTTTGTCCAATCTGAGGTGACCACGTTGATGTCGTTTTGTGTATGTTGGGTTCCACCGAGAGGATTTGCCCTGTTTGTGCGTCGACAACTGCCTTTTGGTTGACAAGGACTGTGAGCACCGAAAGATTTGGATGGAAGAAACGGGGTCTGCCCAAGTATCCATAGGCGGATTGAGAGTCACTTCGCGGGAGATAGTTGTCTGAATCCATGATCGGAATGGTGCTGTAGAAATCCACGAAATTTGGGATACCAGATGGAACAAGCGCTCATCTGGTAGTGGGCAAATTATTCCCTGTTCCGCAATAACAATCAGATACAATTTTGGGGAAAAAAGTCAACCATTTTACGGGTGGGAAACAAGTTATACGCGGGTACCCCGTCCAATTTTACGGTATGCCCGTTCGAATTCCAGCCAGCGGAAATATTATGGATTGCAACGCCGGTACTGCCATTGATCGTAACGGCCCTCAGATAGTTGCATGTAATGTTAAAGCCTGTGGCATCAACAGTGACATTGCCACCCCAGAATTGCCGTCGACCAATCGTACAATGTACCATCCTTCAATCCCAGGCTCGTATTACTCTCCCAAGGATAGATGGAAGAAAGTACAGTGACCCTGCCACATAGCTTGACTGCGAAAAGACATACCTTCCCATTGCAGTTAGTATGTTGATCACTTCACCAGCCCCTTCCATGTATCCACTTACATTGCATTATCAGGATTGGTCCAGTTCACCTGTGAGAAAGAATCGAGGGTTGGTAGGCTTCGTGTGCAACGTGTACACGCCAAGTCGCGTTGAATGTTTCGAACGCAAATAGTGCGGGAGTGGTGATGTGAAGAACTAAAATGTTTGCCAGATACAGAAACACGGAGACAACGCCGACCACTGATCCAGAGGTGGTCCTCTGAGACCAGAGTTGCGACAAGGCCGATCCGATTCCGGTCCAGGCAGCAGCGCCATCGTGCATTGCAGTGAGTGTTCGATCTGCCTGTAGGTTCCGTCGGGTCCACAGCCGCTGGGTCACAGAGACCAAAGCAGCCGTATAAACCTGTACACCAGTGAGAAGGTACTCAGTGTTCGAGATATGGTACGCACGGTACCGAATGTATTTGCAATTGCAATGATGAGGAAATTCACAATCTTTTGGTTGTCGAGCGAGAAGGTGATTCGATGTTCCAGCCCTCTTGCCCAATGTCCCAAAACCTGGGTTTTGCCTATAGCTGATGACCGATGCTGATGGGGTTTGCCGGTGCTGATAAGCAGCTCAATTGAGTAGATCATCAGTTATAAGCAAGGATGTTCAAAGTGGGTGGGTCATAAGCGAGTATCATCGTGTGTAGGCAGAGCTATTTTGCAATCCTGTATTTGACAAAGAATCAACATTGAACAGTCCCACCGTGTCTACTTTTGACTTGACTGGCTTTCAACAACTCCATTTTCTGGGTTTCCAAAGCTGTGGGCTCATGTGAAGCCTCCGATCTGTGGCCCGAGCAAGGTACATAACTGAAGTGATGTCATTCCGAAATTTATTTATGCATGTATGTGTGCCTGCCCAACATGACTTGACATGTCTACATTCACCATTTGCTGATGTTGACTTTGCCGACTTAATTCTAACTACTTACTAACTACCTTCGCAATCATATGGTATAAAAGATCTTCTGACTGAAGATCAAGAGTAGTTTTTGCTGTTTCAAGCAGAGTGACGTACACACTGCCTATGACTATGACCCCTGAACAACGCTACAACTGACTTCAGGCTTGTTTAAACTGATTAACTGCTTTAAAGCCCCGGACATAAGGGGGGTACCTGCTGACGGGGTTTATAACCAACTACCAGCGGTGACCAGGGCTGGTCGGCAGTTTGGGTTTTTTCTGACATCAAATGGCGAGGAAAGCCAGATGAATGCCGACGAGCAGCGAGTGTAAGACGAGAGATAAGAAGTGTAGAGTCCTCGATGAATCGAATCTCTTGAGTTTGGGTGCTGGAATGGGCAAGTGGCAGTCAGCTGGAGCGTACATCTGGAATATTACGAACAAGTACCTTTGCGCGACATCTTGAATAACTCGACAGCAGAGTGGATTAAAGATTCTGCAGAGTCACTGTCCCGCATGGAAGAACTTTGATCGCTGTCTGATCGTGGCTGAGATGGGAGGAGGACAACATGGTAAATATCTGTGGGGGCGAAAGCGCGGACTCGCAAGTTTCTCGTCTGCGTCGACCAGCTCCGACCAACCTCGTCCGCACCATCCCTGCTTTCCGAAGATTCGTCTCCGTGGGGTTGTCTACCTGAACCAGCTGTGTTTCGAGTTCCGGGTGGTTGCGGTAGAGCCATATCGCCTGCAGAACACCCGTTCCGTCGATTGGGTTGTCGGTCTCAGGTTTGTGGCTTTTGGGAAAGAAGGAATATCGTAGCGAGAGGAGAAAGAGAGCCACTGCCGCAAGGCCCCCTGCGGTCTGAGATTTCTGTGAGCATTGTGGACATACTGTGAATCACGACGGTAATACCGCTATCATGTCCGACTGTTTTTGAGGCAATGAGCGTGGAAGGAGAAGTATGTTGTGCACGTACATCCAACCGCCCTTGCGTAGATACTTCGGTGACCTCAGCGTTTCCCGAAGGAGAGTGGGAGTATCCAAATCTGAATCGCTGGTACCGATTTGGATGGTACGTCGTCCGCGTTGGCAAGGATTGCTTGCGGAGGGACATTTCCAACTTTGAAATTTCACAAATAGGCGGACCCAACCCGGACGATATTAATGTGACACTCACGAGTCCAATACATCGAGGCAATGATGGATGACAGCGTATTTTCCAAATCAAGGAGCTTCACGGTGCGCTGAACTGTTTCGCCCGGCCTGCTGGAGCGTAAGCTTTTGATTTAGATATCTATGAATGCGGCATATAGTTAGTTGACAAAAATCAGTGTTGACTTGCTTACAGATCCGCAACTGAGAGGAGGGTCCGTGAGTGATTTCCTGCAGGATCGATGTTGAAAGTTGATGGCGGGGCGGTGTACAACCGAGGCCACTGAAGAGCATATCAAATGAGTGCCCTCCGGTAATGCTTCAATCACGAACTGCTTGCATGAACATGTTGTCGATTGCATTGGTGGAATTTTGTCCAATGTGGGGTGACCACGTTGATGTCGTTTTGTGTATGCTGGGTTCCACTGAGAGGATTTGCCTTGCTTGGGCGTCGACGACTGCCTTTGGTTGACAAGGGACTGTGAGCACCGAAAGATTTGGATGGAAGAAACGGGTCTGAAAAAGTATTCATGGGCGGATTGAGAGTCACTTCCGGAGATAGTTGTATGAATCCATGATCGGCGCGGTGCTGTAGAAATCAGGCACGGGGCTGTAGAAATAAATGCTACCGTAAGGCGACCCTAGCGACAAGCAAACTATTCCACGTTCTGCGATAGCATGATTAATCAGACAAAAATTTTTTAAAGGAGTCAAGCACTTTACGGGTGGGATTCAGGCGATAATAATAGAGTCCGCCGGAAACCATAGACCAGTACTCGGACCAATACTTGGTGGATTGCTCGTGGGTGATATTTACGTCCGTCAGATAGCCACATGTGATGTCAAAGCCGGTGGCATCGACGGTAACATTGCCCACTCCGGAATTGATGTTGACCACATCATACAATGTTCCATCCTTCAATCCCAGGCGGGTGTTACTCCCCAGGATCGAAGGAAGAAAGTAAAGCGACCCTGTCACATAGTCTGAGAGCACAAGCTTCAATCTGTTGAGCCGCAGTGAATATGTTGATCACTTCATCACTCCTTCCACGTACATTGCGGTAAATGCGTCATTGAGATCGGACCAATTCACTCGGGAGAAAGAATCGAGGCTCGGTAGGCTTCGTGTTGCAACGCCGACAGTCCGAGTCGAGTTAAATGTTTCGAAAAAACAGTGCCGGTGTGGTGATGTGAAGAACCAAAATGTTCGCCAGATACAGAAACACAGAGAGGACGCCGATTACTGATCCAGACGTGGTCCTCTGAGACCAGAGCTGGGACAAGGCTGATCCGATCCCGGTCCAGGCAGCGGCGCTGTCGTGAGTTGCGGTGAGTGTTTGATCTGCCCGTAGGCTCCGTCGGGTCCACAGCCGCTGGGTCACAAAGACCAAGGCAGCCGCATAAATCTGGATTACAGTGAGAAGGTAATCTTCAGTCATCGGAGTACGGTGCGCACTGTTCCAACTGTGTTCGCAATTGCGGTGATACGGAAGTTCACCGTCTTCTGGTTGTCCAGGGAGAAAGTGATTCGATGTTCCAGCCCTCTTGCCCAAATGGCGAGGAGAGCCAGATGAATGCCGACAAGCAGCGAATGTAAGACGAGAGATAAGACCTGTAAAGCTCTCGATGAATTGAGCCTCCTGGGTTTGGGTGCTGAAGTGGACAAGTGGGAGTAAGCTGTAGCGCACATGGGGTATTATCCAACAGGCATGTACCTTCGCGCGATATCTTGAGTAACTCGACAGCAGAGTGGAGCAAGGATTCTGCAGAGTCACGGTCCCGCATAGGAACATTTTCATCCCTGTCTGGATGCAGCTGAGATGAGGTAGAACGAAAGTGGGGAAAGGACATGGCAGAAGAAGAATGAAAGCCCGAAACTGTTGCGCGGTCATTTAGCGGGCTATTCTTGAGTGAGATCAGGATTCACAGATTAGTGGCGTTAGAAGATCTGCTAAGATGAGTGTTACATTGCAGGAGAAGTTGTTGGAGAAGTCTCGGGCGGGGCGCGAATGAACAGATGAGCAACTCGACCGTAGTTTAGGGTTGTATTTTCGGTTCTGACAGTTCATCATGCACCGACAGCAAAAATTAACGCACCTGCAAAACGGGTGTATTGGTTGGTTTCTTGGAGCGGCCAAGCAAACGAAGATGTCACGAATGTGCGTGCACAGTGTCCGGGGAAGCTGAATGTCGGAAAAAAGCTGGGACACCAAAAGGGAAGAGGAGGGCACGCGGTGATGGTGGGAAGAACACCCAAAGATGGAAGATGCGAGCAGGAAGAGCTGGACGCTAACAAGACCGAGGAAATCAAGATGGATAGAGATGATTAATTAAATCAACGGGAGAGGATCGAATGTAAGATGGGCTGGAGATCATCAAGATCCTGTCGTGTAACATTCAGAGTGCCGGACCGGACCCTTCTCGAGGTTGGCGGTGGAGAGGGCGTGTGGATAGCACAGGCGGAATGTACGCACGCGTGGTGGATGCGGTGTGCGTTATGTGTCCTTGCCCCTGCGTTGGTGGCGTCGTGGAAGGATGAAGCGGGGGAGGCGGATGTCAAGACTCGAGGAGGACGAAGCTATACATGCCCTTTGCAAGTCCCTTGTATTATTATTCGGCACCTTTCTCGTAGGCGTAAGCAGTCGCTCCAGCTCCTGTTGTTCCTCGGCTGGTCTTGGCGAATACTGGGGTTTTTCATTCAAATCGACAGTCACGCGTCACGCACCCCCCTGTCGAGGACGAATTTTGGTCGCAGTCACGCGTCACAGAGGGGTTTGTCGAACCTCTGAAGCAATGTCACCCCAGTGGCGAAAAAGGTAAATTTTTCCATGGAGCCGTCGAAATTTTGGGGTGTCACGCGAAAATTCAACTGCTGTCGAAATGTCGAACTGGTAATCGGGTCACGCGTCACACCCCCTGTCGATTTGAATGAAAAACCCCAGTATGGCCGGCCGTCGTGTGGAAATTTTTTTTGAGGGAGCGTGGGAGAGTAAGTCACAGACAGGCACATTACCGCCACGAACACCGGTCGCCTGGTAATACAGGGGCCAGTGGTAGAGGGGGTGAGCGCCGGTGAGCCTTCTTTGGATTTTCATCCGGATTCTCGTCGAACCTTGCATTTCAACCACTTGCAGATGAAAAAAAAAACTTCGGTCACTTGGAACCGGAATCGAACCGCCGGAACCCTGCAGGTCATTAATTGCGATATCAAGTCAATAGCAAGTGCAGGCCACACACTATCGAGTAGGTTGTATATATGCTTGTATATATGCTTGATGAGTCATTGGTGAACGTAACTGTGGTGGCTTGAGATGCCGACATCGTCCGAGTAAAGAGTACGAAAACGCGCCTACGTTGAAATGAGATTCAAGTCAAGCTGCATGAATTGAATCGAGGTAGAACCATTCATTTAAACAACTAACTGCCAATCAGAAGAAAAGTTCAAGGTATTCAGCCGCACAACTCGACCCGGGATCGAACCCTTGGCGAGATATAGAAGGGTCGACCAACGGAAACAAGCGGCGGGGACCACACACCACTGAGTCGCGTGTTTCCTTGAGTTGGGGCCGAATATCCTGTACTAGGTCGAAGCATCTGCCGACCGAGAACGAAAAACAGTGTGCCGCAGAATTTGGGTGCGTGGGCCAAGTCTTTGAAGTTGATGTGAAGCTTGAACTTGACTGGGATGCCAAAAAGCTCGCTTGAAAAGCTCAGTTCGGTTCTAAACAAACCGAACGCATCTCAATGATTTGAAGGTTCAGAATTGGACAACTACGTACGGAATACAAACAACGTACAGAAAAAAAGAGAAATCCATTTGGCACGACACGATCCGGGATTGAACCGGGTTCCTGCAGGGATGCGGGAGTGTTGTGGAATGAAAGCCGGAGCGGACTATCCTCCACCGTCGAGCCGATTCGTTGCTTTACTGGATTCCAAGTCGGAAGCCAAAATATTCGATGTCGCCAGTGCTAAGAAAAAGACGTGAAAAACGGCGAACAGGACTCAAACAGGACTCGAACCGGTTTCTTGGCTTATAGTTGGCAAGGAGTTGCTGCAGATCCGCCTCGGGTCTTTGGTATGCGGCTGCTGAATCAACATCAAATTGCTCAAGCAATTGGGTATATACCAAAAACGAAACGAAAACAACCACCTACCCAGCCGGGGGATGCCGGCCGATGGCTGCAGTAACAACTAGCCGGTCACCTACTGACAGCTTCGGAGTGGGAATGTTACGAACGTTCCCACGCCTTCGGCAGTGAGTGGGTTCACTTGTATTCACGTCCGTTATTGAAGGGTTTGCTTGCAAAGAATATTCTACAATACCTCTAAAATAATCCTTGTGCTATCTTCCCGTGGCCACCTTTTCTCAACCGACTCATTGTAAATATTTGCCCAGAAAATATGTGTACTGTTCCAAGGGCAAAGGGATTTTGCTGCAGCAGTGCTTTTGCCGGATTCAGCGGCAGCGGCAGCGGCACTGCAGCGGCAGTATGCGGTAGTTGTGCTTGCGGCACACGTTGAGCTGTTCGGTATTGCAGTCATTGGTGGTTTCAATGTCGGGGCACTCTACGTAACTAATGTTTCCTTTTGCCATTGCCCTGGGTTGAATAAAGTCTTGCCCACGACATTAAGACCTGAATTACTGTACAATTTCGACCGGGTATTCGGTCACGGGTCACAGAGCCCGCCGAATTGATACTTGGCAAATATGTCCCAGGTCACAGCAATTTTGGATCGATGTTTTTGAGCTTTGGTGTCCCAAATAAGCAATTTTTCGCGGCGGCGCCGGAATTCTTCCCAAAAAGGCAACTTGAATACTTCAGATCTGAATACTTATGGTCACAGGTCACAATGGGCGAATACTTGGTCGAAATCGTACAGTATTTTCGACGCAGCGGCAGTCTGCGGCAGTATGGCGGCACCAAAACACATACAAACATTAGGCAGCGGCAGTCGGCAACGCCCTGCAGCGGCAAGGTTGGCACTTTGCAGTGGCAGTAGGGGTTTTTCGGTGGCACTCGGCCGTATGCTGCGGCACTTGTGCAGCTGTCTGCGGCACTCACAAATGTTGAAATCAAGGTAACCGCGGCCTTGACTCGGGAGATAGCAGTTGACCCTCGCAAATGCGCAGGGGATTCATTCGCAAACTACACAGTAGTTATACTACAATCCGCCAGGAACTACTTAAACTAAAGGTAGGTGAATTAAACTAACTGGGGAGTATTTTACCAAAGGGAGAGAGAACAACAGAATAAGGTATATGAAGGGAATAGGGAAAGGTACAGTACCTTTTGCCTTAATACGCCATTCAACGGCGTAACACAACGGCATCGGGAATAGCGAGCGATGGACTCGGAATTCCAACAACAAACGGCAACACAGCGGCAATGTAAGTAACTGTACAGCGGCTTGAACGAAAAAACATTAAAATTATCAGTAAATATAGCACCGATCCAAACTATGACACAGCAAAGATAATTCAAGGTAGGTAGGTAGGTAGATTTACTCGGCACGGTCCCCTCAGGAACACCGTCCCCAGATTACTCCCATGTACAAGTGTATGGGTCAGAAGCAAGGACTTCATCGTCACCGTGGATCGGATACATCGGCCGATTCCCATGGTCGAAGTCCAAGGGATTGCTGCTCCCATATGCAATGCGGTGGAGGGCATTGTCCATGATATCGGACTGAAGGGCGAATTCAACTGATAGGTAAAATCAGATTGCAGATCTTTGACATCGTCCATTGGAAGATCCGGAAAAAGGCCGGCAGTCTTGAGGGGCCTGCAATCGGTGATTCAGGTGAGAAGCCATCCACATCGATGGACGTGAGGATGGAGCTGCGGTTATGTGAGAGTTTGGAAGATGCGATGAGAGAAAAACTTACATCTATAACGACGCGTTGAAGGCCCAGCTTGCGGTCGCTGGCGAGCATTGGATGGAGCACCGGAGGTGCACTAAGTTGCGCTCGAAGCCTTTGAATTTCGAGCTCCTTTTCCTTCTCACGCCGTTCTGCTGCCTTCAACTTTGCCTTAAGATGTTTCCCACCATCTCTCATTTCGAGCTCAGCTTTCTTGGTCCGAGCTCCTGCTTGACGTCGTGACGAGGCTGTGAATCTCGCCTGAAGTGAGTTATTACCGTTTTCGAGAATTCCTGCTTCCGCCGATGCTTTAAGAACACGTGCGGTCTGTTGATCATATTCGCGGGCACTAATAAAATGATCAGAAATATTTCCATCATCCAACGAACTTGATACGTGCAGTAGAATCGCCTCCAGTAGGCTGCGATTGGTATGGTTGACTTGGTTGTCCGGCGCATGGCTTCCCTCGATCGGATTTGTGTCCCCTGGCATCAAGTCCCAATGGCGTGTCGGCATTGAGGTCAAGAACCGGTTCAACGAGGGAAGAAGCCAAGGGTAGCTGATTTTATGCGCCCACCATGCTGCAAAAAAAAGAGGATATCAGACTTGTGGACACGGTGTTAATGAAAATTGTTGAACCTTTGATTTTCGCATTTGTTGAATTGGTGCAGAAACTTTGAAGGCGTCGAATTCGGCTTCCGTTTCCAAGTAGGGAAATCCGAGGAGAATTTGGAAGACAATGCTTCAACGTGGGTCTCCAACGCAAAGACTCCTCTATCGGCACTGGCAACAGTGAGATTGAATTTGAATCAATGAATGAATACCGACCTTTTGAAATGCACCAGACAAGTTTTCCAGATAACCTTGAGAATACCGTCGACATCAACGGTAGAACTACCATTGACAGTGGGGGTGTTGAGACACCTCAGGATGATAAAATCACCTAATCCCTGGGCTTGAGGGCCCTCTGAATCACCGATAGCCCCAAGGAGGGAACAATTCTTCGAGAAAACCTTGAAATTCATCGTGAAGCCAGTGATAGTGTGAATTGCATCGAAAATGCCACTCCACACGCGGAAGAAGGCATCACGCGTCGCTCTGTTGCTCCAAACGCGACCAATTACAGTGATCCACCGGTCTTTGATACACTAAATTGTGATGCTGATCTCTACACAAGCAAAGATGTCTTTTACAATTCTGAGTTGGCTAAGTATGTTTTGTAGGATGTATTTAGGCCATCCCAAAATTTCAAAGCTATTGAGGAAGCATTGGCTGCGTAACCCGAAATTGATTGTATCATTGGCCGGTGGATCAGTTTCCCTGCCAAATAGGGAATTGATCTCACTCTATTTCTCTTTCTTCAAGGCAGCTATGCACTGTAAGCTTTAGGATTGATGTTTTTTATATGTATTACTTCAGTATGAACTATGTTGGTGCTATGCACAACAAGAGGAAGAAGAGAAACTGGGAGTATCATTGACTAGTGGTGTATCATTGACCGGTGGATCACTGTACAACACCTGTGAAAGTGCAGTCAATCACCGACCCAAAACATTTGAGAAAAAAGGAAACTCGTACATTTATCATTACCGTGAAGCCAGATCAGGAGTTTCCACGAGTTCATCTTCCCGTGAACAACAGCGAAAGTGGTGTCCACCATAATCCATGTCGCGTCGATGGCCAGTAAGGCAAGGTCAGGATCAATTGTTATGATCACATGCATATCACCCTGTGTGCTGACTTCGTGGATGTAGTGGTCGCCGACATCTCGTTCTTTATCCTTCTCGAACTCGTTCCACCGCTTTAAACCAGTAAGTAAAAGCACATCGAAATGTGAAGGATAAATGCCTGCCAATCTAGTGCCCTCTGGAAACCGTTTGGCGCAGGAAGAGAGAAAATCACGTCTCTTGCGGTCATCTATGAGACTTGGATGAATCTCTTGAGGCAGTTTTCCTCCCAGAAGTGTCTTTGTGCTGGAGGCTTTGAGAGTTGATTAGTTCACAGACGAAACTCAAACCAGTTGACTTACATTTATCGACACATAGTGTCATTGCGCTGATGGACTCAGCGCTGTTGATACATTTATCGTACTTCTGCGCAGCTGAGAATGGTGTTTTTGCTGCCGGGAATACTGGATGGTTATGATGAGCTCCCGCCTGTGGAATTGCGACAACACACAAGTCAGTTTCATCAACGGGAATCAATAACAGAAGCTTGGCCGGGCAAGAGTACTCCTGCAGCTCTCCTATGATGTTGAGCCTGTCACGAAAATGTGTACGAGCTGTAACAATTTAGCTCATAATCTGATATGCAGATAATGATACTCACGGCATTTCTTCCCCTTTGGCAGATGAGATGGATGAAATACTTGACGGCATGGACCTCGTCATTGTCCTCGTCAATGATCTCGCCCTTGAAGAGCTTAATGAGTATGGATTCTCGAACATTTGCTGGGGATTTGTGTAATGCAGTGCGAGAGTCCGTCATTGAGACTCCAATTTGAGTAGCCAATGAAATGGGCCTTTCCGTTTGTCTTTCCCTTATCTGGGCATAAGAATACAAAAAGCTGCATGGTGAATTGCTCACCATCTGGAATCGTCTTAGGACAGAGTGCCCGTTGCATACAGTGTCTTTGTCGAGACTCTTGCCTTTGCACCATTGATCAACAACACTACGGTAAAATCTGTGAGATTTGAAAAACTCAACTTCTGAACTTGCGTTGAACAAAACAAAAACCCACCAAAAAAAGTGCACTAGGGTGCGGCTGTGAAATCTAATGGATTGACTAGTGAGAAAAGCGAACTAGTCACTCTACTCAAACCAACCAAAACCAAAACAAATCACTAATCCTAATCCTAATACTCGTGTGTGTGTGTTCGGGGAAGTAGGGTATGTATCACCCATCAAGAGGGTATGCAAGGTTGGAATAAGGCTTTGTTTCAATAGCAACTATGCGGTTTAAGCGCAGTTATGCTGGGTAAGGGACTTCACGCCAACAGGATATCAAGACTCAAGCTAAACCTTAGACTGTTCAAGTCTTCAGTTTCATTGTGAGTGGTAGAACCTAACACTACTGGCAACTAGCCAAGAAGCAGAAGGTAGGGCAGACTATCAACAGACAGACACTACTTCAATATCAACCACACTGCATGAATGGCAGCGGTATCAACGAAATGGGGGCAGTTACACAGAAGGTGGATGCGGGCTAGGGCGTGGACAGTACACTGAAGGCGGCAGTTTCACTTCTATGTGCAACAACTAGTCTTTATTCCTGGACGCCTAAAGTGCTGCTACAGGAGACGAGTGAGTGCAGTTTTCACAACAAGTCTTAGTCCTGGAGGCCTAAAGTGCTGCTACAGGAGACGGGTTGGTACAGGTTGAGCGGGCTCTGATATCAATGCAATTGGTAGTCTTTTCGACATCCCGTATCTCTTAGTCTTTCTGTGTGTCTGCAGGTCTATCTGATTTCTTTCACAAATCTAGAGTCTACTATATTGCCCGTATATCTGGGGGATAGTTACTGGCTAATACAGAGTACACAGCTGGCTTTTATACATTTCAGAGAGAAGTAAGGAGATAGACGAATGAATAGGAACAATAAAGGGTGGAGCCTGAGTAGTGAATGGCCAATGGCGTAGAAGACATTCTCAACCATGGGTATTATGACCTGCTACCAGGGCTAGTCCACATGTATTTGTCTAGCACACCATAAGATGTGCTTAGTTGTCTTGGTTTCCATCTTCTGACTGAGCAAGTCAGTCTTAGTCATTGCTGACTGGTCAAGTCAGTCTTAGTCAAGTCCTATTCACTTCTGTATCAGTCCCGTACTTCACAAGCTCAGTGGAACTCATAGTACATATCAAGCGGTGACAGACCTGGTATTGGGGCACCCGGGCATTTATTCATATTTGCTCAAGTTGCAACATACTATAATGTACTTCATTACATTACGACGTCATCTCATGAGGGCTATTGCTAGCCTGAGCAGTTAGCTAAAAGGGATATAATGTGTCACGAACCATTAGAAAGGCGCTGGACGACAATCCTGGTAAAGGGTTGAAGTGGGAAGTCGCTAATGGAGCAATCGCGGAAAGTGCCTTACCATCCTGGAAACGGATTGGGGCTACTGCACATCCCTGACTAAGGGCATATTACGAGGGAACATCCTTCTGAACCAGAGGGATCATTGTTGGGCATCATCTAACGTCTCTAGAACTGCCAAGAGAGGACGGAACTTGGTCAATCTAACAAATGACTAAGGAACTGTACTCTGGTACTGGGAAGCGGCGGCTATCACGATTTTCAGACAAATCACTTAAGCGGTTCAAGGCGGAACCATTTGAGCGGATGGTTACCGAGGAGGGTAACGGAGTGCTGACGAGGAGGTCGGCTAAAAAGTTGACATATCAACAATATCCCATCACGATCGTTCTAAGCGATGTAGATCTTGACTCATCGCTAAGCTCGGCTCGTTGATGTTTCTTACAAATCTCTCTCAATTTTACTAATCGCTTGATATCCGACAGGAGTTCATCGGCTAGCTGCCATACCACTAGTCATATACCCTGAACCCTATTGCACGTTTGTATCTGTCTCGTTTATATTTAGAATCCTGTAACGTATTTAAGTGGATGGTTATGGGAGGAACACCAGTGAATCTCACCCCACCTGTTGGACGCGAAGTTACTAGACTTCACGCTTAACCGGTAGAGTAGTCATTCATTCGGAGACACCCAGAAGCTATACCAAGTTTCGTTTGTTTTCCCTGTTTGAATATTATCTGTGTTGGATTTGGATCTTTATAAACGACGCGTGGACATATTGGATTAACGGAACGGACGCGTGGAATATAAGGAAACGGATCAGACTTGACAATTGGTTGTAATCTCGCAAGGATTAGCAATCGCGGATACTATTTGGAATCGGAATTCATAAGAATCACTTGCTTTACGCATCGGAGTATCTATCTCCAAACCTAGACCCACATCATACAAAACCGTTGAACATAAAATCTCGTCTGTCTATCGCGATTGCGCCTAGAACGGATTCGAGCAAGTTTTATCTATACGACTTGTAGACCTGTAAAGTCTTGCTTATCAAAGAGAACTAAAGTTCAAATTGCCACAATCTATACTGGATTGGAACCCCGAACTTGCACGAGGACTATAGTGTTTGAGTTGTTGTAGTTGCATTATCGAACCGCGTATTCATTTACAAGGTTTGGTTGTGGTTATTTCACCGCCAGCCCCATAGTCAGCGTTTCATCTGGAGCCCACCGCGAGGGGTTCATTTGACTTTACTTCTCAAAGTAAAACTTTGTCAATTGGTCTATAAAGACTTGGAAAATTTGTTGGATCCCGCATTTCTAGACTTTCAAAGTCTTCAGAACTATCGAGAACCCATTCCTTGAGTCTCACGACTTGAGAAGGACGTAAACCGTCAGTTCATTCTCTTCGGACGAAGTACCCCCTTCGTCCTAAGATTTCTGCTACGGCAGAAACAAACGAGTTATCATCAGAAGGCGAACTTGAACCTGAAACACCTGGTTTTCCTAAACCTTTACCTCGTCGATCCGAAAGGCACAACACACCAGTTGTCCTTCCGCCTCTACCTAGTAGAAAAAGGACTCCCAGTGCAGCAGCTCTAGCAAGAGTAAAGTCGAAAGACCGAACTTTATCTCGAGCAGCGGCATATAAACAGTTACAGTTAGCATCCGCGGATACTCAATCCGAACCAATTCAATCGAGTTCGGATCCAAGGGTCGAACTAGAGGGTCTTATTGAACCTCAAGCTTCCCAAAACTCGTCCCAAACCCTACGTTCAGAGTCATCTCTATTAGAAATGGCAGACGGAGCGAACCCAGCACCAGTTGGTGGAGCCAGAGTCGCGAGTTTTAAAATTCCATACGCTTGGGATAATAATGCTCCTAAGTTCACTACGGATGATCATGAAGACCTCATGACATTTGTTGACCATGTGAACCAGATAATGGAACACGCCGGCGTTACAGATGATGCTGAAAGGAAGCTGCATTTTACGAGTTATCTTCCTACAAAACGGAAGGCAACTTGGAGAGCGCTTCCTACATACAAAAATGGAACATATGAGGAATTCCTCAAAGAAATCTATCTTAGCTATCCTGAGATTAAATCAGAGAGAGCGGGTACCATAGATCTTCTCCAGAAACTCTGCAAGAGGAACCGGGGAATCACTGTGAAGGAAGAAGGTCGTCTTAGACGTTTCGGAATAGAATTTCTTACGGAAGTAAAGAAACTCTTGACCGCTCCTGTTCTAATTACGAACCAGATCGCTTGCGATTTCTACTACGAGACGTTGGAACATACCTTTGCGACAACATTAAAAATGTCCATAGAGAGTTCTGCTCTTCTACGTGCTCAAATTCCTGCTTTACTCGTACCCGCGATTAATCCAGCGAATGCAGCAAACACGGGAGAGTCTCGAGTTGAAGATCCGATAGATGTAGCGGATCTTGTGAAATTAGCAGAAACTTTGGCTAGGAGCCAAAGCAGATCAGCTTCTCTCTCAGGTTGGTACAAAAGATGAGATATCTGTTAGGCCTCTCAGCTTTCCAACCACAAAAGTCGAACCTTATGAGGAACGACTGGAGGAAATGAACGGCGCTATCGCGCAGTTAAGGGATCAATACGTATTGAGCCAGAAAGCGAGTGAGCAGCGTCACAATGAGGTTCTTAAATCTCATAGTGAAGTTCTCAAAACGTTGGCACAATTCGCGAAAGACCCGCCTCCAGCACATGAACAATAATCGTTCAAACTACGCGTACAACACGCAAGGCCCGAGTCGACCTCAGTATTCGAGAGACCGAGAGCCTACGAAGGATCATGATTGCTATTATTGTGAGGAATCAGGACATTTCTCGAGGGAATGCCCTCACAAAATAGAACACATCAACAAGGGTTGGTTAGCATTCGCGGATGGTAAACACAAATTGGGTGATGGCAATTATATTCCGTCGGGCAACGGTACTCAGAAACAGAGGGTAGACAACTATTGGAAAAACAAGGCAATCAGCCAGAACTGGGTTGGTGCCCCGTATGACTTCGAAGCGTACGAAGAAGCGGGAAGGCCTATGGATTTCCATGAGACGGCTATGGACGAAATTAGAACGTTGAAAGTCCAGCTTGCAAAAGCTAGACAAGTAAATATTCAGACTTCTGTCCCACAGGTGGTTCAACCCACCTATATGGCTCAAACTCAACCGACCTGCGGTTATGCCGTCAAACTTTGATTTGGACAAGCCTTTCAGACTTGGATGATGAAAAGTATGAGTTCGGGAGAGTTACCTGCTACGCAGGACCAGTTTGCAACGACTAGGACCGGGTTAAAGACCGGTACCTCACCCAATCCAAATTTCTGAATGGTCCTAGGATTGAGGCAAAGGCTCGATTTACGAGACCAGCTAAGCCTCCTGAGGACCGTAATGAAGCTAGTTTAGCAAACGCTAGAAGGGATTGGAGGGCTAGGAACGGCTGAGATCACAGAAAAGGAGCGGGATTTGGAGAGAACGTCTGGATTAAATCGGAATGGAGCAATCGCGAATACTGTTGAATTACCGTATCGCAATGTTCCACCGGTCCAGTCGACCTCAGAAGAACCCACACCTATTCAGGGTGAAGAAGAGGCTGAAATGGAGGAAAGAGCCTACCAGGTTCGAGCTCCAGTACAACGGGATGGGATAGGGAGAAAGTTGACCGATCAAATACTAAGTTCTGAAGTAACTTTGGAACTCAGAGATTTGGCGAGCGTTTCTCCTGAAGTTCGAGAGACGATTAGAAGGGATCTAACGAAGTCTCGAAGACCTGTAAAACCCAACCATGTGAAGCAAGTCATGTTCAAAGAGGAACAAGACGTCTTGCCTTTCCTAGATGAGGAGGAAGACTTGAAACTGGAGTATGACGCACTCAACTTGAGCGAGTTGCCCATAGTTTCATCAGTATTTGTTACCACAATCGCGGATGGTGATATCCCTGTGGGTTCGGTAGTAATACCGGACCCCTACGTTCAATATTTGGAAAGTTTGGCTCCTGGCGAGGTACCTAAACAGGTATTCGTCGATCCAAAGCAAATATACGTAGCAAGGGATTCAGCCCATCTCCGAGTGGTCTTCCCAAATATCAATACGCAAGGCAAGGTAGAATCTATAATGGATTCAGGGTCTCAAATAGTCTCGATTTCGCTGGACCAAGCAGCGGAGTCAAGATTAACTTGGGATCCTGATATACAGATCTACATGCAAAGCGCAAATAGGTCGTTGGAAAGATCAGTGGGTCTGGCAAAGAACGTACCGTTCACATTCGGAGGCATAACTGTCTACCTGCAGGCCCATGTAATAAGGGGTCCAGCGTATAAGGTTTTACTGGGGCGACCCTTTGAAGTCTTGACCGAGTGCCAGATAAATAACAGTCGCGATGAATCTCAGACAATTACCTTGAAGGATCCTAATACGGGCAAGCGCTGCACAATGATCACCTTTCCGAGAGGAAAGGAATCAGAAGGCAAGTCTAAAATCCCGGATAAGGAAGAAGAGGAACGCTTAGGACCGACTGCTGACCCAGATATGGTCAATCAGGGTTTTCGCCAAGCTTCGATGAATTAGTACAGTTGCAAGAACGAGGAGAAGTGGCGTTGAAACTCGGATTTAATGAGAAGCAGGAAATGGAGATCCTTGGATATTACCTGCCTAAGGAAAGGACATTCTCTGAATACGAGGTTCAGGAAGCCTACCTTAGTGCATCTAAGAATTCGAAGGATCTGAAGAAAGATAAAAGTGCGGCGACACTGTTTAGGGAATTTAGGGAGCGTCCTAAGGACAAGAAAGATGGGAAACCTCAGAGATGTGATATCTTTACATGGAGTCAATCAGAAGGGCCAGCGGGTCAGACTGAAGATTGTCCGCGGAAAGCTAGCGCAGATATGGGGGTCCATGAGTCCTGTAGGAAGAGAAGCTCGGATACAATGCATGTGTTCACGCAAGGGGGAACCCTGTAGTTGTCAGGAGAAGATTGGATTCGTCAGTGGAGAACCAATAGAGCCAAAAGTCGAAAAACGAGCATCCGCGGATGCTCCCTTTTCGGTGTTCGCTGGGAAAGAAATACAAGCCAGTTGGGCTTAAAGTTCGTCCGGTGTATACAGAGCTACCTGAACAATATAGGATTAAAAGGAAGATCACTGGGGACCCATTAGCGGAATTACCAACGCTTAATCCGAACCCAGGGGACTTTCGTTCCTACTGGGCGTTACACAGCGGAACGCAAAGAGATTATTGACTCGTTACACGAGGGCGATTTCCTATGGCCAGAAGAGAGGAAACTCATGCATGAGTTAATGATGGTTCATGAGAAAGGATTCGCCTGGAATGATGAGGAACGAGGGAGCTTTAGACACGATTTCTTCCCACCGGTTGAATTTCCTTTAGTGGAACATGAGACTTGGGTAGAAAGAAGTATACCTATTCCCCGAGGGCAGTTGGAAGAGTTCTGCAAGATCATAAAGAAGAAGATTGATGCTGGCGTATATGAACCTTCCAACGCCTCGTATAGGAGTAAATTCTTCGGTGTAGTAAAGAAGGATGGTAAAAGCATCCGTTTGGTACATGCGTTGGAACCCTTGAATGCGGTCACTATTGCCCATTCAGGAGTACCACCAGCTACGGACGAACTAGCAAATCATTTTGCGGGACGCGCCTGTGGAGGGAGTCTCGACTTATATTCAGGATATGATCATCGAGATATCGCGGAAGGTTCCAGGGATTTTACTACCTTTCAAAACGCCTTTTGGGGCGTTGAGGTTAGTAAAATTACCTCAGGGATGGACGAACTCGGTCCCTATCTTTCACGACGATGTGACATATATCTTGGAGGATGAGATTCCGCATGTAACAATTCCTTACATCGACGACGTACCTATCCGAGGGCCTAGTTCGAGGTATCAGGATAAAGATGGGACATTTGAAACCATCCCTGAGAATAAGGGCATACGACGATTTGTCTGGGAGCATCTCCAGAACGTGAACAGGATAGTTCAGCGTTTAAAATATTGCGGTGGAACCTTTTCAGGCGCAAAGTCTATTATATGTTGGGATACTTCCCAGTTGTGGGGCATATCTGTTCATATGAAGGGAGACGGCCTAGCGTTGATAGAATTGGTGTAATAATCCGCTGGGGCCCGTTAAAAGATGTCTCGGGAGTTAGACAATTCTTGGGTACCATTGGGGTCCTCCGTATGTTCATAAAAGACTACGGGAAGTTATCTCAGCCTATAGCGAAGCTAGTTCGAGGAGATCAAGAGTTTGTGTGGGATAAAGAGCAAGAGGACGCGATGAAAAGGCTTAAACAAGCAATCGCGGAAAGTCCTGCACTGCGTCCCCTCAACTACGACATCGATACGGACATAGTCCTAGCTGTAGACACGTCATGGATGGCTGTGGGGCTTCAAATTTATCAGATGGACCTGATAGATAAGTTCAAACGACACTATGCGAAGTTCGCTTCCATAACTCTTAACCGGAGGGAATCGAGATTTTCTCAACCCAAACGGGAGTTATACGGACTAAAGAGAGCATTAGAAGCGATGCAATACTGGTTATTGGGGTGCCGGAGACTTGTAGTAGAGACGGATGCGCTCTACATCAAGGGCATGTTAAATAATCCGGGCATGGGTCCTAATGCTACGATAAATCGCTGGATCGAACAAATCTTGATGTTTCATTTTAAATTGAAGCATGTGAAAGGAGCTACCTTTCCACCAGACGGCCTGTCCAGGAGAGAACCCCAGCCAGGCGATGAGGTCTGGGAAAATAATGAAGACGGATTGGATGAGAATCCGTCTCCAGAAAACCATGAGGAATGGGATTATGATGGCCAGCAACCGTTGGAGTTTGATGAATTCAAGGACGATATTGACGAGAGAGGCGGCTACCTACAAGAAATGGTGGGCTCAGCGGTCTCGCTCGACGATTTCGACGAGGATTTAGCAATCGCGATTGCTGAGGAACAAGAAGTTCGGTCCAAAATACACCACGCCTATGAATCTGAAGGGCTAGTAGTGCCTCAGTACCTACAATCTACACTTCCAGGTGGAGAATTACTGTTACCAAGGCCTGAGTTTAAGAACGATCCTGCAAAGCGGGAGCCGTATCTAGAGAAACACAGGTCGGGTGCAGGAATTCGCCCAGGATGAAAGATTAAAACTAGTGCGAGCTTGGCTCACGAATCCCTTGGAGAGACCTACAGGGATGGGTGATAAAGAGTTCAAACGGTTCATGAGATACTGCAGATACTTCTTCCTGAGTAAAGATGGAAGGTTGTACCGAAAAGGGGAAGGTTCAACGCATAAACTTGTGGTTGAAAAGGAACACAGGATGTACATGTTGCGTGCTTCTCATGATTCCTTGGGACACCGTGGAGTGTATGCGACCAAGTCTCTAATAGAACTGAGATTTTGGTGGCCAGAAATGGAACGAGACGTCAATTGGTTTGTTAACACATGCCATACTTGTCAATTACGACAAAAGACTCTTGTAAAAATCCCACCTGTGCCAACCTTGACGCCTAGCTTGTTCCAAAAGATTCATACGGATGTAATGATCATGGGCAAGGTCTCTAATGGCCACCGGTACGCCGTCGCGGGTCGGGATTCGCTATCGCGATATGTAGAGGGGAGACCCCTACGCGATGAGAATGCCGAAGCGATAGGAAAGTTCCTTCTAGAAGATATAATCTGTAGATGGGGCTGTCCTAAATGGATTGTGACCGACAACGCACCGCAATTTATAGCGGCGTTGAAATGGCTGAATGAGAAATATGGCATCCGCGGAATCCGAGTCTCGCCTTATAATTCGCAGGCAAACGGACCAGTTGAAAGAGGGCATTGGGATATGCGACAGACAATATGGAAAGCCACGGGAGGAGACGTTGCAAATGGTATTGGTTCTTCCCTCAGATATTAGTGGGCAGATCGAATTACTATAAGACGCGGGCTAGGCTGTTCGCCTTACTTCGCAGTCTGTGGCGCCCATCCTGTTATTCCATTAGATGTTGAAGAAGCAACCTGGCTGGTTGAATATCCTGGTGAACCTATCAGCACGGCAGAGTTAATTGGACTCAGGGCAAGAGCCCTAGGCCAAACACTCGCTTCACGTCCAAGAGATGCGATTAAGGGTTAGTGAGGAGAAGCGAAGGCTGGTCCGGAGATACGAGGAGGAGTTTGGGTCAACTATAGTTGATTATGACTTCAAACCTGGTGATCTGGTACTAGTGCGAAATACTTCGGTGGAAAAGTCGTTAGACAGAAAAATGGAGCAACGTTACATGGGACCTATGGTCGTAGTACGGCGCACCGCAGGCGGTTCATATCTCTGTTGTGAAATGAACGGGGCCATGTTCCACGGGAAACTCGCAGCGTTCCGAGTTATACCTTTTGAAGCAACGTCAAAAGATCGAGATACCAGATAATATCCTGGACTTAATTGATCTATCAGGCGAAGCTCTAGAGGAATTAGCCAGAGAGGACGATGATAAAGAGAAAACCGGGAGCAAGGACTTGCAATTCCACAAGATTCGAGTAAAATCGAAAGAGGAACTAGCAATCGCGGATGCTCAGGACGACGATAAATCGGACACCGAGAGCTATATCAGTGACGGTGATCCTGATTTAGACTTGGATGAAATCCGTAGGGACCATACGAACGATGGGCCGAGGCGTTCTAAGCGATCCAAGAAGTAAAACAATTCGTGTCATTCAAGGAGCCAGTAAAGACGGTATTAGGAGTTGGGCGAGTGAAAGTGATACAGGAAGGACTGTGTTACGGAGTTGGACGAAGTTGGGAATAACAATCGCGGAAACTATAAAGGGGTCAATTGGCGGCAGATTTATTGGTGTCCAGGAAAGGGCATTGACGATGGAAATGCCCAACCTCTTGGCAGAAATAGCAGGCCCGAGGAGGGGGACCGAATGGCATTCCAGTATCCATGAAATAGACATTGGAGCCAGAGTCCGCCACCGCCGGAGGCCAGCCATTGTACGCCCTATGGGAGCATTGAATTGAGCCAAGAATGATGACCTGAGCGAAGAAAATAAAAATACCTAAGCCGAGGATGCGGCTGGGGTGCGCTGGTGTTGCGCGTCGAGGATCCGCGATAGGTCCTTGAGGAGGTACTCGCGATGCTCGAGGAGGTACCGGAGTTGGGCGTTGCTGAACCCAATCCTGCTCCGTATTTCAGATTCTTGGAGCCGGAGCGAACCGATGGAGTCGGTGTCTGACTGGTCGGTACTGAGAATCTGGTGTACTTCTGCGATGGTCTTTTGGACCGCAGGTCCATTAGTAGCAAGCTCTGCGGCTAAAAATCGATGGATGGATCAGAATTGAGCAATCGCGATTGCTTAAAGACGAACCGGCATATTGATCCGCGGAGTCCTCGTGGGCATAGGACTGTGTACGATTACGCTTTCTTGGCGGAGGGACTGGGAAGTCTGCGGTGACTGGTCCGGATGCTGATTCGGGGTCAGTGCGTGATAAAATAGCCATGGCCTTGATATAAGATGGCGCCGATCGGTCAAAGCCCTTCATACGAAGAAATGACAGGCGTACTGAAGAAGGACGCGTACTGGGAGTGGGAGTAACGGGAAACGCCTACTCACGTTGTTGAGTAATTGGGCAAACTTCTTGAAAAACCCCTCATAGTCGGGTGGGCTTACGGAGGCGTGAGCATCGAGCGACTGCGTAGTACGATGGCTAGTCGAGGGGATTCCTTCCTCGACCTGCATATTGGAAAAGGAGGCGCGGAGTTCGTCAATCGCGAGGATACACTGGGCCAGTGCCTCTAAAAATAAGAGACATACCCGTTCAGCGTCGATTTGCATAGGGTCGTCGACCTCACCAGAACCAGTCATGGGGAACTCGGAATCGTCGAAGACAGAGACGTCGTCGTCAATATCTTCAACGATGGCCTTGGACTTCTTGGCTTTCTACAGAGAGACGAAATATGTTAAATTTTGAGCAATCGCGATTGCTAAAGTTTTCAACATACCTTCCCTTTGGACTTCTTGGGCTTAGCGGTGGCAGCAGCCTCGGCGGCTGCTTGCTCCTCAGCAGCGACGCGAGCATCCTCGAGCTCAGTACGATGAGCCTGCTGAGCAGCGATAGTTGCGGCGGACAGACCAACGCGATTCAACTCGTGTTCAGTCTTGATACGGGAACAAAGGTCGAGAATGGTGGGGTAACGACCACCTATAATTCCACCAGGACCCGTGGCCGTCTGGTGATACGAGTTCTTCATGTTGAAAAATACATCATAAAGGGTTTTGTCGCGGGCAATAGCAGGAATCATCGTGCTAAAGCCCTCCTATGGGAAGACGGTCTCAGCTTGGTTATTAGAACTTGAAAAACGTCGTCGTACCAGCGCAACAGTCTTTTCGTCGAGAAAAGCACGCTGTTTAACACGGTCTGGGTACCGAGTAGCGGCAACGGATTCACTGATAGCAAGGAGGCTATCGATCATCGCCTTGGGCATAGTAGGAACGGTGGTGGAAACCATGTTTAATAAACGAGGGTAGTCGGTGAAAATGCTGATGTACGGAGTGAAAGCGCAAGCTGCTTTATATAAATCGCGGATGCTGTCCATTCGGGAAGTAATGCGCTCTGAGTAATAATGTAACTGGGGACAGTTACAATTTATGAAAAGGGGAGATGGGACTTGGACGATGACAAAAATTTAAAATTTCTGGACTCTAACGATGACTACACGAATTGCTAGCCGACACAGGCGAGGCGAAGCGGTAGATCAGAGTAAAGCCCAGTTGGTCATCGGCTAAAGGAACGCATCACTTGCACAATAGCCGACTCGGTTAGCATCCACATAAGCGACAAAGAGGCGCTAAGCGGTTCAGACCACGTAGGCATGCGGGCCGGACCTTGGAAAACATGTTATCCGATAAAAATAGTGATGAGAAAGCTTCCGCGGATGCTAAGATCGATGATTATGTGTCAAAAATGATGCTTAATCCCGATTAAAGTAATCAGGAGCTAATGAGTTCTACACATGGTAGCAACAAAATAAGGGTACGGCTACGAAGGGCCTACGCTAGAGCGCGTTGAAAGATCAAATAATGAAGCCTAGACATCAAGTATGATGGGAGGTTAAAGATCTTCTCCAGTTCATCGAAACCGGCCAAGGCGCGCGTCATGGGGATGGGTCGGATGTATTCTACGATTCCCTGGGCGAAGAAAGACCCAATAGGGATAGGAGCGATGTCCCAGAGATGAAAGGCTGCGGCACAATCCGAGTAGAACTGGGCAATCCAGGCATCTCGCTCTATCGCGATTGATCAGAACGACCCCAAAAACCAGGATAAATGCGTACCAATGTCTGGGAGTAGAGTAGAACAGGATATCGCGATACTGGGCTAGGCGGAGGCAGAAAGCCTCGCGGCTGCAGAACGTGCAGTAATCTTGGGTCATTTGAATAATGCATGGGAAGCATGGGGCGTTCCAGCGGATAAATGTGCACGATGAGGGGTTTCCCGAGCAAGAATCGCAAGGGTTCTCCTAGAAACAATGGGTCAGGAAACATCCGTGAACGAACAGAAGTTCCAGTACCGGGCGTAACTGAAACAATGTCTCCACATTTGGAGCTAGGGCGTCATAAATATTGGAGTGAGATGGCAAGGTTGGCCAAGAGTCTTCAACGAGGAAGTGACGAAGAGGGTCATAATCCGGGGCGAAGGGAGACATCGCCATCTTGAAAATCACAATCGCGAATGGACTATTTATACTGGGCTAGGATCGTTTAGGCGATACTATTCCAATAGAGTGGAACCATAACGTGGGATGATGGGATATATCCGAGAGACGAGATGGATACGGATAGTCGAGGGCGCTCCTGTTGGGCAAATTGAAAGGTTCATCAGAACTTAATAAATTGCTCAACAGGGGAAGCAAGAAAATTACTTGAATTCTTCGACAGGTTACAAAACTTGTATGGAAAAATTTGTACAGTAAAATTATTTCGCCAAGCTCTTGGCAATCGCGACTGCTCGTTCCCTACCATAGTCCAAAATTCCAGCGTGTTACGTCGATCCCGATGGTCCCGCTTCACCCTCGTCCGGCCAATTCGAACCCTCCTCAGGTGGAGGAGTCGGTTGACGAGCGCGTGCAGGCACGGCGCGTGAGGAACTCGATAAGAGTTGGGAGGTCTTCATCAGTGGGGAGGTCGGTCCGACGAGGATCGCTGATGAACGGGTAGCGCATAACGGCCGCCCGGTAATCAACGGACAACTCCGCCTCAGCCTCGATGAGGAGTTGTCCCCAGAGTGGGCGAAGGGCCTCTGGAAGCTCCGTGATACGGGGAAGGCCGTAAGGCCCCAGATCTGTGACGGTCTGGCGGATCCAGGCACTAACGCGGTTACTCGCGACTGCGATACGAGCGCTAGCGCGGAAAAGTTGCTCGCGGGCGAGCTCGTAGTCGGCGCGGGCAGCAGACAGATCGGTAATAAGCTCATTGCCGCCTGTAAATAGGTTGTCAAAACAAGCAACCGCGGAAAAACATGAGACGAATAAAGGGGACGTACGCGTATTCGAGAGCCGAGTATACGGTTCGAGGTGGTTGGCAGCGCGGGCGTGGTCCGTAACAGCGAACGTATGGCTGCAATGGGACAGGCGCCCCGTGTTGCAGTGCTCGCAGAGGGAGCGCGGGGCACCATGATCACACTCGCGGTCGCGAAGGATGCAGTTGGAGCACCCCGCATCGAACTGAGGAAGGAGAAATTAGAGATATCAGCAATCGCGATTACTTAAAACTCACCACGGTGGGCTCGCGTTGTTGGTTGGCGAGCGTCTCGGCGGCCAAGGTCAACGTGTCCATTGAAGGGACGGGTTGAGGGGGAACATAGGCGGGCACCTCGCCCTTCTTGCTCTTCCCGCGGGTCTTGCGTACGGGAATGGGGAAGCGGGTCGAGGTATCCGTGAGCGCGGGTGTATTGGCTCGCGCCTTACCCTTGCTCTTACCCTTACCCTTTCCCGAAGCCCTGCTCTTGGGTGAAGCGGGAACCGTCCTCTGGCGTTTCGCAGGGCGCGGTGGCTCCTCCTCATCCTCCTCCTCCTCCTCCTCCTCGTCTTCCCTCTCCTCTTCACCTTCCTCGTTGTACTGCTTCGGAAGCGGGCGGTGTAACCGATCTCCGGGACGACCTGGTCTTGATCATGGGTCGCCCCTTCGTATCGCGAAGCTGCGAGGAATGAGGGAACAAGAAAGGGAAATAGGGAATAAAAGACATACAGGAGCGGGGGCAGGCTGCACGAGAGGTGCACCCCGGCGAGGGGCTCGCTTACTTTGAGTAGCAGTACGAGGAGGGCCACGCTACACGAAACGATTAAAACCATCTGGTAAAACCAAAGGAATAACAAAACGTACGCGGGGCGGGGATCATCCATAGCTTCCGCGATTGCTAGAGCATCGGCAGAAGAGATCTCAGGCGAATCCACCTGCATCTCGATGGAGTCTGGTGGCGACGCAGCAATCGCGGAAGCCTTGCGAGGTGTTGGAGTGTTTCGCCCCGCGCTACGGAGAAGCTGCCGGATGTCGAAACTTGCAGAACCAACCGCGGAATTCCCCGTCTGCGCAGGAGGAGTCGCTGGGTCAGGTACGGGCGACGGCGAGGGAGGCGTCGTAGGCACATAGTGAGGTGAATAAGTTCCCGCGCGCGACCCAGAATCGGAGGGAGGGCGGGGAGATGCGTCTTCACCTTGGGGACGATGCTCCTCCTGGAGTCTCCTCCACCAGTACCAAATGGGATCGAAAGAAGACATATCCTTGATAGGATATGGGTCCTCTAGCGTATCCTCATGAGGTGCACGAGGGATTGCGATGGACACGTTCAAGAACAAGTTAGCCTGGGCGAAACAGTTAGAAAGACGGAGTAGAGCGATCAGAAGGGTGGTGTGTAACTCACAAAATCCGGATCCTCTGGGAGAAAGTCGTGGGTCCAAGCTTCGTTGCGCCGCTCGGCAGGGAGAAAATCGATGAGGGCACGAACGGTGTTGAAGAAACGCTGGGAGATGGCAGGAGAAAGGCGTCCCGCGCGGAATTCATCAGCCACAGTTTGCTGAAAGAAGTGGGAGTTAGGACAACTGGCAATCGCGATTGTTAAAGGAACCTACGAATATAGCGATCCGTGGGTCTATCGCCTCATTGAGGAGATGGACAGCGCGGTCGGTATCCCGCGGGTTGTTGGCCTTACCCCTGGCCAAGAAAGAGAGCAATGTGCGCAAGGTGGGGCTGGCGATGCGCAGAAGCGTAGTATGGTCGGTGGCGGACAAGGCGTCGCGCAGCGGCTGGTCGTCCGGGAACTCTTCCGTACCAGGGAAGAGCCAATTTACGAAGAGGGGCGGGTACTAGAATCAAGGTCAGACGGGTGGAACAGAGAAGAGGGGATAAAACACGCACGGTATCCCAGCGGGGAGAGGTCGCGGAACCCCCTGGGGGGACGAAGGCGAACCATTCATCGCGAGCACGGTGAGGGATGAGAGCCTTCACCGCGAGCACGAAGCGGTTGATGTTGGCCAGCAGGATCATCAGGGTCCTGGTGTGCTGGACATGCGGGTGGGCGCGATGAACGGTTTCCTGAGCAATCGCGATTAGTACGGAAAGCCGGTTTCGTGAAGTGATAAGACACTCACGAAGACTGGCACCGCGCGGTCGATGATTGTGGCCAAGTATCCAGGATCCGTGCGCGGGATACGCTGCGGGGACCCGGACGAACGGCATAAGGCGATAGATGGCGGGGTGCATCAGAAAGTAGATAGAGGGGGAAGTCTCTGGAGTATGCTTGAGCGTAGAAGGACCCCGTTCCCCGGGAAACACGGTCAAGAAAGGGCCGCCAGGGGTTGGTGCGACGTCGGCATCGGTGAGGCGGTAAGGGGGCAAGGCAAAAGCGAAGTTCTTGGGGTCCTGGAAGAACTCCTCGGCTCCTACTTGAGTATCCTCCGGCGTATTGAAAGTGGAAAAAGGGGAGTCAGAAAAGACGGCGCGGACGGCGCGTGGGGCGGACATTGTGGTTGAGAAAGAGTTGTTGTGAATATCAACATTGGGCACGTGCTCTGTTACGACATCGCGTGCGCAGTATGGATAGTACAGCAGAACTCTGGCTCTACCAAAGGAAAACGGGGGCAGGAAACAAGATGGATGTTTTTACTTCTAAGTAACGCAATCGCGGATACTCAAAAAGAGGAATAATATTCCACTTTATGAGGTATGTTATAGCGGGGAACGTGAAAATAGGGGCAAAGACATCAATCGCGATCGTACTAGCAATAAAACCAAGCGTTTTAACCAGCCTAAAGAGGATTCTGGACTCGTATCCTAAAAGGGATACGATCCTTGATCCTCGAGGGTTCGAAAGATCGAATGATGGGTGTTGACATGAACGGATCACTCGATGACAAAATAAGATTTGTCATGTTCGGATAAAGGTCACAACGACCAGTTGAGTGGGGACACTCAATATTTATGAAAAGGGGAGATGACAGACCTGGTATTGGGGCACCCGGGCATTTATTCATATTTGCTCAAGTTGCAACATACTATAATGTACTTCATTACATTACGACGTCATCTCATGAGGGCTATTGCTAGCCTGAGCAGTTAGCTAAAAGGGATATAATGTGTCACGAACCATTAGAAAGGCGCTGGACGACAATCCTGGTAAAGGGTTGAAGTGGGAAGTCGCTAATGGAGCAATCGCGGAAAGTGCCTTACCATCCTGGAAACTGGATTGGGGCTACTGCACATCCCTGACTAAGGGCATATTACGAGGGAACATCCTTCTGAACCAGAGGGATCATTGTTGGGCATCATCTGACGTCTCTAGAACTGCCAAGAGAGGACGGAACTTGGTCAATCTAACAAATGACTAAGGAACTGTACTCTGGTACTGGGAAGCGGCGGCTATCACGATTTTCAGACAAATCACTTAAGCGGTTCAAGGCGGAACCATTTGAGCGGATGGTTACCGAGGAGGGTAACGGAGTGCTGACGAGGAGGTCGGCTAAAAATTGACATATCAACAATATCCCATCACGATCGTTCTAAGCGATGTAGATCTTGACTCATCGCTAAGCTCGGCTCGTTGATGTTTCTTACAAATCTCTCTCAATTTTACTAATCGCTTGATATCCGACAGGAGTTCATCGGCTAGCTGCTATACCACTAGTCATATACCCTGAACCCTATTGCACGTTTGTATCTGTCTCGTTTATATTTAGAATCCTGTAATGTATTTAAGTGGATGGTTATGGGAGGAACACCAGTGAATCTCACCCCACCTGTTGGACGCGAAGTTACTAGACTTCACGCTTAACCGGTAGAGTAGTCATTCATTCGGAGATACCCAGAAGCTATACCAAGTTTCTTTTGTTTTCCCTGTTTGAATATTATCTGTGTTGGATTTGGATCTTTATAAACGACACGTGGACATATTGGATTAATGGAACGGACGCGTGGAATATAAGGAAACGGATCAGACTTGACAATCGGTTGTAATCTCGCAAGGATTAGCAATCGCGGATACTATTTGGAATCGGAATTATAAGAATCACTTGCTTTAAGCATCGGAGTATTACCTCCAAACCTAGACCCACTATATACAAAACCGTTGAACATAAAATCTCGTCTGTCTATCGCGATTGCGCCTAGGACGGATTCGAGCAAGTTTTATCTATACGACTTGTAGACCTGTAAAGTCTTGCTTCTCAAAGAGAACTAAAAGTTCAAATTGCCACAATCTATACTGGATTGGAACCCCGAACTTGCACGAGGACTATAGTGTTTGAGTTGTTGTAGTTGCATTATCGAACCGCGTATTCATTTACAAGGTTTGAGTTGTGGTTATTTCACCGCCAGCCCCATAGTCAGCGTTTCAGCGGATTGACAATATAGCACAGTGCTATACTGGCGGACCAGTATAGTGACCAGTGAAATATAGCGTGGCACTATTATGTAGTGCCAATCCTCATCAATCATATCAGTAAATCCTTGATGCGAGGCCCACATCTTTCTAACGGTCAGATCTGCCCAAGTAACCACAGTGATGGTTAACTCAGTAACATGTCTTCATCCCAATCTAATCAGTTGGGCTTATACACAAAATGGCACGGTGCTATATCTCTGCCGGCCCTAATGTGGTTGTACCAATCCTGACTTCATATATCTTGTTTTAATAGTCATCAAACTATTCAGAGGCCGTTGAAGCCGATAATTCTGAGTAGTTCCCTGATGTTTCACCTCCAGCACATAAGATAATGGTTTACCACCACCGTCTAAAGCTCAGTGTAGAATATCATAGTCAGGACATAACAGCCTTTTGGGCTGCCTTGTCAAGTCTACTCAATCCTTCATAGTTGATTTGTTACACTGAATTTCAGCCATCAATAGTGTAGCCTACCACCCCCAGGGAGGGTGTATGCTCATAATCTAATGCCTCACTTCTGCCCACTAATAGGTTCAAAATGAAATAAAAACTGGTGTTTTCATGCATGTTTTGGAGGTGGCCCTTGGAGGTGAACACTAGGTTGATGGTGGACCACGTGTTGTGGGGCGCAGAGAAGAAGGTGGGTGTCGCTGTTTTCACCAGTTGCCCAAGGTCATGATCTGCCATGCGTCGCTGTGAGCTGTATGATGTGGGAAGAGGACTCCCGACCAGAGTGGGTGATGGCGATTGAAGTCACCGAGGATGAGGAGGGAATGGCTCAGGGGGCAGGGACCGAGGCTGTTGATGAAGGTGGAGGTGAGGTGGATGGGGGAGTCGTCGGAGTCTGGTGGATTATAGAGGGAGAAAATATGTATAGTAAAAGTGTCTAAGGTAAGAGAAATTGATGTAACATATGAGGACTGTATTTTATTTTGTTTATATGTAGAGGACGGTATAGTTTTGTTAACATAGAGTAAGGTATCCGGGGAATTAGTACGTACAGTAGGTAAAATTCGGTCCCAGTGGGGGGAGGAGAGGGAAGTGTATTTATTAAGGTCGGGAGGAGGTTCTTGAATGGCTAATATATTGTAATCTAAAGGGTTTGTGGAGTTTAAAAGAGAAATGAGGATGTTGTAGTATTTATGTGTATTAAGAAAAAGGATGCAGAAGGAGCTAACAGTGTAGAGGGTAGGTGTATAACTCATGAGGAGGATGGTGGGAGGGTAGGGGAGAGGGAGTCATGGATGGTATTGAAGAAGAAGGGGGCAGTGTGGTCGTCATGTGCGGAAGAGTAGGGATCGAAGTTAGGTTCAAAGAAGATCCTACCGTGTAGGTGTTCGCTCTGCAGCTTGCATTCCTTGATGCAGACAGGGCAATCCTTGTGGTACACGGGGTGTTTGCTGTTGCAGTTGGCGCACTGTGGGGAGAAATGCTCGCAGTGTTTGTTCACTGGGCATTTGGTGGTGCTGGTGGTGCAAGGGCAGCTGGAGGTGCAGTGGGGTCCAGCACAGTGAGCGCACGTGGGGGTGGTCTGCTTGCAGTGGAACTGAGTGTGCCCTGGTTCCTGGCAGTTGTAACACGTGAGTGGCTGTTCCTCATACCGGTGCGGGTAACAGATCGTCGACTCGTTGGTGAGGCCTTGGGAGATGCAGAGGGCAGCAGAGAGGGAATCAGAGAGGGTAATGAGGAGGGAGGACACCTTCTTGTTCGGGTTGCAGACTGCCTTGGGGTTAATCCACCGGATTTCCATTATGCACGACGGGTCGTGGAAGCAGGGGCAGTTTCTGGAGTAGAGTGCGAGCTTTGCCGAGGGGGAGGAGGGGTGGAGGGTTGTGGGGACACTGCCAACCATGATTTGGCACCGTGGGACCACGAGTGAGCTGTTCTTCATGATCTTCAGGACCCAGTGGGCAGCTGTTTCCTTCAGGAGCGAGGCTGCTCTGTCGGAGATGGCTGCGATGAGGAGACAAGACCGTGGGAGGACCTTCACTCCTCGGAGCTCCATACCCTTCAGTTTCTCTATGCCCGATGCCACAAGCGCTGCCTCAACCTTGGCCTTGATCGCAGGGAGTGTCAGCACAAGGATGTTGTTGTCCTTGTCCAACGCGACCGTTACTCCCACGACTTGGTCTTGGGGGCTTTGGTTTCGGGTGGGGGTGGGGTGGGAGCAGGTGAGACGGGGGAGGGACACAGGGAGGTGGTGGCGGCTGCCGACAGGTAGCTGGCTGAGCAGGGCGTCAACACGCTGATCTCGCCGAGGAGCTTGGCCTTGAAGGCCTTGAGGGACACCTCGATGTGGTCGCTGCTGTCCATGAGTCGGTCGAGGGAGTCCAACGCGCTGAAGCAGAGGGCACAATCATTGATGGTAAGGGCCTTCTTCTTCGCCTTGTTGTGGGACAAGACATCATGGATGGCAGCGATGAGCACGCAGGGGCTGTTATGGGAGGGTTCAGCGAGGTCTGGGAGGTTGCTGGTGGACGGGGAGGGGGAGGGTAGCATGTTCGGTGGCTCCTCGCACATCTGGCCCGATTGGTACATGATGGCAGAAGTAGAAACGCCCTTAGTCTGGTAAAGGCGGCTTTGTAGCCTTTCTTCCATATGTGAACCACATGCATGTAATGCATGTGATGCTCACATGTGTTGTTGGCTGCCCCCAGTGTGTTATTGCCTTCGTGTTGTCTGGCCGAAGCTAACCGAAGCTAGCCGAGCGGATGCTCCCACGTGTGCGTGGCAACAATATGGCAGTGTTGCTGTCGTAGATCAGGTCACACAAGTCAGGCCGCTCTAATGACCTGCCTGACCCGACTAAACTGGCTTAATGACTAGTCACTGACTAGTCAGTGACCTGTCCAACACTGGTCCACAGTCCACCCCCACACCTTCATCTTCAAAGGATTGATATGGACAATTCCGATACACTGTCCCTTCAAAGTCAAGACCAGGTGTGGAGGTGGGTTCCCTTGGGTTAGCCATCCAGAGTCCCAAAACCGGTGCTTGATTGAACTTGCTAAATAAAATCAAACACAGCAAGCTCGCAACGGATGCCTTCCCGCGAAGGCATAATAGGGCTGTTCGAGTGACCCCTAGTGGCCCGGGCGACCTCGCTGAACCAAAGTGAACTAGCCTGACTAGCCGTAAGCATCTGGCTAGCTTGACTGTGCTTGACTGATCCCAACAATTGAACCAATGTTCGCTTCGCAACGAACATCTTCCCATGATCCGCTCCGGTCTTCAACAATCGTGTAAGGCTTTCAGCGCCGTCTGGCTATTTAGAGCTCAGGCCCCACAGACAGCTGCGGACAGCTGTGTTGGTCGGTGGGGACGTGTAATCCGCTCCATGAAAGAGGTACCGGGGCCGCCGAGCTCGCCGATTTGGCTCGGCGCGGCCTCAGTCCTCATCGGTCGGTTCTTTCTCCCAATATCCTGTTAATTGGGGCGAGTACGTATATTACATGTAAACCGCACTATCTTCGTTCTGTTCCAGGCCAGCTTTACTCCCGGAAAATTTGGCTGGTTCAAATACAATATTCACGTTGGTTCCAAATGGTTGGTGCGTCAACCATACGAGTCCCTGCCTTCTACAATAACTCAGAAATTTCCCGGCTTCGCCGACCTGCTCCGACCAACCTCGTCCGCACCATCCCTGCTTCCCGAAGATTCGCCTCCGTCGGATTGTCTACCTGGTCCAGCTGGGTTTTAAGCTCCGGTTGATTGCGGTAGAGCCATATCGCCTGCAGAATGCCCATTCCATCGATTGGGTTGTCGGTTTGATATTGGTGGCTTTTAGAAAAGAGGGAATATCGTAGCGAGAGGAGAAAGAGAGCGACAGATGCCGCAAGGCCACCTGCAGTCTGAGATTTGTGTGAGCATTGTGGACATACTGTGCATAATGCTGCTAATACCGCTATGATGTCAGACTGTCGTCGAAACGATCAACAAGGAAAGTGGGAAATATAAAGTGCACGTACATCCAACCGCCCCCGCGTGGATACTGCGGTGACCTCAGCGCTTCCCCGGAGGAGAATGGGAGGATCCGTATCATTGGTACCGAGTTGGATCGTACCATCGTCCGCAGTGACAAGAATCGTCTGTGGAGGAATATTTCCAACTTTGAAATTTCACAAATAGGTGGGGTCAGCTCGGACACTATTAGTGGGTGTATGACTCACGAGTCCAATACATGGAGGCAATAATGGATGACAGTGTATTTTCCAGATCATGGAGCTTCACGGTTTCGCCGGCCTGTTGGAGCTTTTGATTGAGATATCTACGAATGCACAGAGTATGGTAAGTTGACGGAAATCAGGATTGATTTGCTTACAGGTCCGCCAATGAGAGGGTTCCTGAGTTCTTTCCGGCAGGATCAACGGCAAAAGTTGATTCCGGGATGGCGTAGTTGTACAACCAGTGCCACTGGAGAACATGTCAAATGAGTGCTTCTGGTAGTCCTTGAATTACGAACAGCCTGCATGAATACGTTGTCGGTTGCGTTGGTAAAATTTTGTCCGATGTGGGGCGACCATGTTGATGTCGTTTTGTGTATGCTGGGTTCCACTGAGAGGATTTGCTTTGTTTGGGCGTCGAAGACTGCCTTTTGGTTGACAAGGGACTGTGAGCACCGAAAGATTTGGATGGAAGAAATGGGGTCTGCGAAAGTATTCATGGGCGGATTGAGAGTCACTTCCGGGTGATAGTTGTCTGAATCCATGATCGGAATGGTGCTGTAGAAATCCACGAAATTTGGGATACCAGATGGAACACGCTGCTCATCTGGTAGTGGGCAAATTATTCCCTGTTCTGCAATAACAATCAGATACAATTTTGGAAAAAAAAGCCAACCACTTTACGGGTGGGAAACAAGTTATACGCGGGCACCCCGTCCAAGTTCACGGTATGCCCCTTCGAGCCGGAGCCAGCGGAAATACCAAGGATTGGAACGCCGGTAGTGCCATTAGTCGTAACGGCCCTCAGATAGTTGCATGTAATGTTAAAGCCTGTGGCATCAACAGTGACATTGCCCACTCCAGAATTGCCGTCGACCAGATCGTACAGTGTACCGTCCTTCAATCCCAGGCTCGTATTACTCCCCAGGATAGATGGAAGAAAGTACAGTGACCCTGCCACATAGCTTGACTTCGAAAAGGCATACCTTCCCATTGCAGTTAGTATGTTGATCACTTCACCAGCCCCTTCCATGTATCCACTTACACTGCATCAGATGCATTATCAGGATTGGTCCAGTTCACCTGTGAGAAAGAATCGAGGGTTGGTAGGCTTCGTGTTGCAACGTGTACAGGCCAAGTCGAGTTGAATGTTTCGAACGCAAATAGTGCGGGAGTGGTGATGTGAAGAACTAAAATGTTTGCCAGATACAGAAACACGGAGACAACGCCGACTACTGATCCAGAGGTGGTCCTCTGAGACCAGAGTTGCGACAAGGCCGATCCGATTCCGGTCCAGGCAGCAGCGCCATCGTGCATTGCAGTGAGCGTTCGATCTGCCTGTAGGTTCCGTCGGGTCCACAGCCGCTGGGTCACAAAGACCAAAGCAGCCATATAAACCTGTACACCAGTGAGAAGGTACTCAGTGTTCGAGGTAGGATACGCACGGTGCCGAATGTATTTGCAATTGCAGTGATGAGGAAATTCACAATCTTTTGGTTGTCGAGCGAGAAGGTGATTCGATGTTCCAGCCCTCTTGCCCAAATGGCGAGGAAAGCCAGATGAATGCCGACGAGCAGCGAATGTAAGACGAGAGATAAGAAGTGTAGACTCCTCGATGAATCGAACCTCTTGAGTTTGGGTGCTGGAATGGGCAAGTGGTAGTCAGCTGGAGCGTACATCTGGAATATTACGAACAAGTACCTTTGCGCGACACCTTGAATAACTCGACAGCAGAGTGGAGCAAAGATTCCGCATAGTCACTGTCCCGCATGGAAGAACTTTGATCGCTGTCTGATCGTGGCTGAGATGGGAGGGAGGACGACATGGTAAATATCTGTGGGTGCGAAAGCGCGGACTCGCAGCTTTCTCGTCTGCGTTTCCCCGCTCCGACCAACCTCGTCCGCACCATCCCTGCTTTCCGAAGATTCGTCTCCGTCGGGTTGTCTACCTGATTCAGCTGTGTTTCGAGTTCCGGGTGGTTGCGATAGAGCCATATCGCCTGCAGAACGCCCGTTCCGTCGATCGGGTTGTCGGTTTCAGGTTTGTGGCTTTTGGAAAGGAGGGAATATCGTAGTGAGAGGAGAAAGAGAGCCACGGATGCCGCAAGGCCCCCTGCGGTCTGAGATGTCTGTGAGCATTATGGACATACTGTGCATCACGACACTAATACCGCTATCATGTCTGACTGTTTTCGAGGCAATGAGCGTGGAAGGAGAAGTATGTTGTGCACGTACATCCAACCGTCCTTGCGTAGATACTTCGGTGACCTCAGCGTTTCCCCGAAGGAGAGTGGGAGCATCCAAATCTGAATCGCTGGTAGCGATGTGGATGGTACCGTCGCCCGCGTAGGCAAGGATTTCTTGCGGAGGGACATTTCCAACTTTGAAATTTCTCAAATAGGCGGGCCCCAACCTGGACGATATTAATGTGACACTCACGAGTCCAATACATCGAGGCAAAGATGGATGACAGCGTATTTTCCAAATCATGGAGCTTCACGGTGCGCTGAACTGTTTTCGCCGGCCTGCTGGAGCGTAAGCTTTTGATTGAGATATCTATGAATGCGGTGTATAGTTAGTTGACAAAAATCAGTGTTGACTTGCTTACAGGTCTGCAACTGAGAGGGTCCCTGAACGTTTTCCTGCAGGATCGATGTTGAAAGCTGATAGCGGGATGGACTCGGTGTACAACCAAGCCCACTGAAGAGCATGTCAAATGAGTACCCTCCGATAATGCTTCAATCACGAACTGCCTGCATGAATACGTTGTCGGTTGCGTTGGTGTAATTTTGTCCAATGTGGGGCGACCACGTTGATGTCGTTTTGTGTATGTTGGGTTCCACTGAGAGGATTTGCTTTGTTTGGGCATCGACGACCGCCTTTTGGTTGACAAGGGACTGTGAGCACCGAAAGACTTGGACGGAAGAAACGGGATCTGCGAAAGTATTCATAGGCGGATTGAGTTTGACTTCCGGAAGATAGTTGTTTGAATCCATGATCGGCGTGGTGCTGTAGAAATCAATGTAGTTGACAATTCTCCACGGGGAAAAGAAATACCCCGGCGGTAGCGAGCAAATTATTCCACGTTCTGCGATAGCGTGATTAATCAGACACAATTTTTTTCAAAGGAGTCGAGCACTTTACGGGTGGGCTCCAGGTAATCATCCGTATCTCCGCCAAAATCCACGGCCCAAAACTCTGGGTACTCGACGGGTTGGTAGTAGGTGATATTTACCGTCAGATAGCCACATGTGATGTCAAAGCCTGTGGCATCGACGGTAACATTGCCCACGCCGGAATTGATGTCGACCACATCATACAATGTACCGTCCTTCAATCCAAGGCTGGTGTTACTCCCCAGGATCGATGGAAGAAAGTAAAGCGACCCTGTCACATAGGCTGACCACACAAGATTCAATCTGTTGAGCCGCAGTGAATATGTTGATCACTTCATCACGCCTTCCACGTACATTGTGGGATATGCGCTATTGGAATCGGACCAATTCACTTGGGAGAAAGAATTGATGGTCGGTAGGCTTCGCGTTGTAACGTTGACAAGCCGAGTCGAGTTAAATGTTTCGAAAGAAAACAGTGCCGGTGTGGTGATGTGAAGAACCAAAATGTTCGCCAGATATAGAAACACAGAGAGGACACCGATTACTGATCCAGACGTGGTCCTTTGAGTCCAGAGCTGGGACAAGGCTGATCCGATCCCGGTCCAGGCAGCGGCGCTGTCGTGGGTTGCGGTGAGTGTTTGATCTGCCCGTAGGCTCCGTCGGGTCCACAGCCGCTGGGTCACAAAGACCAAGGCAGCCGAATAAATCTGGGTTGCAGTGAGAAGGCAGTCTTCAGTCATCAGGGTACGGTGCGCACGGTTCCGAATGTATTCGTAATTGCGGTGATGAGCAAGTTCACAATCTTTTGGTTGTCGAGGGAAAAAATGATTCGGTGTTCTAGCCCTTTCGCCCAAATGGCGAGGAGAGCCAGATGAATGCCGACGAGCAGCGAATGTAAGACGAGAGATAAGACCTGTAAAGCTCTCGCTGAATTGAACCTCCTGTGTTTGGGTGCTGAAGTAGACAAGCGGGAGTAAGCTGTAGCGCACATGGGGTATTATCCAACAGGCATGTACCTTCGCGCGATATCTTGAGTAACTCGACAGCAGAGTGGAGCAAGGATTCTGCAGAGTCACGGTCCCGCATGGGAACATTTTCATCTCTGTCTGGATGCAGCTGAGATGAGGTAGAACGAAAGTGGGGAAAGGACATGGCAGTAGAAAAATGAAAGCGCAAAACTGTTTGCGCGGTCATTTAACGGGCTATTCTTGAGTGAGATCAGGATTCACAGATTAGTGGCGTTAGAAGATCTTTGCTGCTAAGGTGAGTGTTAAATTGCGAGAGAAGTTGTTGGAGAAGTCTCGGGCGGTGGCGCGAATGAACAGATGAGCATGTAGTTTAGTGTTGTATTTTCGGTTCCGACAGTTCATCATGCACCGGCAGCAAACCTGCAAGACGGGTGCGTTGGTTGGTTTCTTGGAGCGGCCAAGCAAACGAAGATGTCACGAATGTGCGTGCGCAGTGTCCGGGGAAGCTGGATGTCGGAAAAAAGCTGGGACACCAAAAGGGAAGAGGAGGAGGGCACGCGTTCAGAACGAGGTTGCGAGTGGGAAGTCAGTGCAAGAGACTAGGGCACGCGGTGATGGTGGGAAGAACACCCAAAGATGGAAGATACGAGCAGGAAGAGCGGAACGCTAACAAGACCGAGGAAATCGGATGGGATAGAGATGATTAATTAAAATCAAAGGGGGGGGATCGAATTACGAGTACTTTATGTACTCGTTCTTTTCATCAACGGAACCAGGTTTTGAGTTCGTGAAACTTTTATCAGTGCGTCCTGAGGATGTAATGAAATAGTGGCTGTTTCATTAGATTTTTGTAGTCTTTTTAAGAGCCTAATCTAATAGATTTAGTGATTATATCATCCACCAAGAGGATGCTGGTTCGAATCCGGCTAGTCTATTTATATTTTGATCTCTTTGTTTCCTAACCTTCACCGTGTCACACCTTCTAGCAGTCATAAATATTGTACACATACTGATCCATTTAGTATTGCTTTGTATAGCTTTGTGTTGAGTATCATGACTTATTGTAGGGTGAGTGTTGTGTTGTTTTTTAAATTCAAGCTTGTGGTATCTACCATTCAACCACGGCTCTCATAAAATATTTGAGAGTTGCAGAGGTTTCACTTATTAGGTTTGGCACTATGTTTGAGTTATATTGCTGTTACAGAAATCTGCGATACATTTCGCAGAGTTCGACTTCAGGTCGTGGCGGTGCAGGCGAGACGTACGCAAGGCTTCGGAAGATCCCGAACACATCAGATGGTTGGCTTCAACGGCGGTACAATTTCCACCGGGTCAATTCTAGTAACACATTTGAGATATCCTGTGTCTATATAAATATCTGACCTGTATTGTACACTTTAGTTTTGAAGAATCTATGAAGTTTGATTAATCAATTCATGTCTCAACACATAATCTGGTTTATTCACTGCCTGATTAATCACTCAGCAGCACTTTGTATGTGGTAACGAAGGGAGGCTGTTAAACAGCTGTTCTGTTAATCCATTCACCTCACCGTACCTATATACATCATTTCTGTCCCTGCAGAACGGAGGATTCTGGTTGAAAGTGTGCTATATTAAACAGGTGTTTTGTTAAACAGTTCACCCCACTGCTCCCATATTGCTCCAGGAAGCATGACAGGAAAGATGTCCAGTTTGATTAAACGAGACCTGATTTTTCAATCAGTTCAGCCCTAAGTTTGAAGTCAATAAATTGCCTGTCTCTAGAGACCAACGAACTTGTGTTCTGTTGAGCAGCATCACTCACTGAGAATCTGGAATGCCATGCGGTCGACGACACCATAAAATGTGGGTTAACTCGGAATTGTGGAGTGTCAGCCAAAACATGTGCACCTCAAAATTCAACTATGGTGCTTGTGCACTTGGCTCGGATGGAGCAGGAAACTGTGTGTTGAGAACATGAATCCTAGACAAACACAATGGGTAAGCAGAGGCGAAGGTGTTGAATAAAATATGTGTGCACATCAAATTCCGTGTCCACGTACTCACTCATTTTAGGCCTTGTATTATTCTGGTTGTGGCCACCTTTGGAGTCGCAAATAAAATCCTTACTGACATGTATGGCATCTCACTGGAATGGCTTGAATTGATCTGGTTTTGCGTGGCCGAGTGCTAGTCTAAGCTGGATTTCTACAAGAGCTCGAGGCATTGGAAGATTTGGGAATCACTCGGAAGAAACCACCCCGTAGTATGTGTATGGAGACATTAGATCTCGCAAGTGTTTCTCGTTTTAGGTAGGGAAATGTCCATGCAGAGCCTGAATGAATCATCGTTTTCGCTATTCACAAGTCGCCACAGTGTGAAATGAGATGGTTTTGGAAAAAAAAACAACTCACAATATGAAAACAGAACGACGACAGTTTAGGATTATCAAACCTTGCCTGGTAAGCGAGGAAACGGCGAATTTGTGGCTTGTTGACAGTGTTTCTTCGACTAACTGAGGTACGGTGGATGAACGGAAAGAAAACGAGGAAAGCTGATGTCACGGATCCGGTTTCAGGAATATGATACAGTAGGAACGAGGGATTCAGAGAGACTGTGATGAATGAATACTAGTTGGGAGAAATTAAGGGATTGACTCACCTACAATTTCCAAATTCGGGCTGAAAATTACTGCAATCCTCGTTGAGTTGTTGTATTTCTGAGGACCAGACTATGGGGTTTACCTGAGATCGGAGGTTAGTACAGTACTCTCATGGAAACTCACGGAAATTGTCACCACCAAATCAGAAAGATCTCTTCCAAGATGTCAAAGCAGAGGTTCAAAGTTGATATGGAAGGGATTTAGCTCAGGTGCTTCCGTTGTGCTTCAATTGATTGATTAACGGAACCTGTCCATAATTGGAACGTTCACAGGTTTTGTATGTCCCCTACCTTACCAATGAATTCTGTGCGGGTACATGGGTCGGGTCTGCGGCTTGAGCACAGGTCTTAAATCACGACACGTACCCGTACCCCCGCCCATACCCGCGGGTACAAACCTGCGCGTGTACCCACGACCTGTGTCCATCCTTATACTGGAGGCAGCAGTCCATATATATCATTTATCTAGTAACACATTTGAGTCATCCTGTGTATATATAAATATTCAATACATGTCAAACAATTTGGTTTCGCTTCTGTGTAGCTCTGTGCTCGGGGCAGCATTGGGAGATTGTGCCTTATTTGATCAGGGTATGCATTTTTTTTTGCATTCAAGGTTGTAGTATCTACTATCAAACAACACCTTTGGTAGATCATTTGAGGGGTGTAAGTGGTTCCACTCCATAAGTTTAGTACTACATTTGAGTTAGTTTGGGGCAACAGAAATCCGCAATAAATCTTAAGGAGTTCAACTTCAGGTTGTGGCGGTGCAGACGACACGTACGCAAGACTTCGGATAATCCCGAACATTTGATGGTCGGCATCAACAGTACAAGTTCCACCCGGATGCCGTGATCGGACATCATCGAAATCATGTCTGCAATCATGGCAATCAATGAAAGCCAAGATAAGTAATATGTCTCTATTTACAGCTGCTTGCAAAAGTAGTGACACTCGTCAAATTTTCTATGAATGAAGTCAACTTTAATGCACCGGATTGCTGAGCTTGTTTCTCACTCATTTTTACTCCGATTCACATGATTTCAGGTGCGTTAGAAAGCGGTTAAACGGCGCTTGCAAACCATACCCTACGTAACGGGTAATCCAAAAGAGATCAGACCTCTCCATTCACATCTTATAATTTAACCCCAAATTCATCCTGGATTTGGTCGTTCAATTCTGGAACAATGATCTCAGACCCATTTTGAAAGGAAAATGGAGGAAAATGGAGGCATAGGCCTAAGACCTGTAAACTTTTGGTTATATAGTGAAATTAGTCCTCAGTACTCAAATTTTTGACAAGGTCATTATTTGCAGTGCACATCAGGTGTGCCATGCATTTTCAATGAATAGCTACTGGATTCAGGCAAATCGGCCAAGAATTGACTGAGAATCAACTGTTGGCGCATGTGATTCAAATCCGGTGGTACAAATATTGAAACGTTCAATTTTTTGGATTACCCGGCGTGTAGGGTATGGTTCGAACACGTCGCTTAACCGCTTTCCAATGCACCTAAAATCATGTGAATTGGAGTACAAATGAGTGAGAAACGAGCTCGGCAATCCGGTGCATTAAAGTTGAGTTATTCATAGAAAACTTGAGGAGTGTCGTTACTTTTGCAAACAGCTGTAAACACTGGGTATAAGTGAAAGAAGTATCCCAAAGTACGAGTCATGCCGTGCGAAGCATCGGCCTCCCCCCAAGTGTAAGATGGGCTGGAGATCGATCATCAGGATCCTGTCGTGTAACATTCAGAGTACCGGACCGTCCCCTTCTTGAGGTTGGGCGGTGGAGAGGGTGTATGGATAGCACGGGCGGAATGTACACACGCGTAGTGGAGGCGGTGTGCGTTATGTGTGCTTACCCCTGCCTTGGTGTCGTCGTGGAAGGATGAAGCAGGGAGGCGGATGTCGAGACTCGAGGAGGACGAAGCTATGCATGCCCTTTGCAAGTCCCTTGTATTATTCGGCACCTTTCTCGTAGGCGTAAGCAGTCGCTTCAGCTCCTGTTGTTCCTCGGCTGGTCTTGGCCAAGTCTTGGCGAATAAGGCCGGCCGTCGCGTGGAATTTTTTTTTGAGGGAGCGTGGGAGAGTAAGTCACAGACATGCACATTACCGCCACGAACACCGGTCGCCTGGTAATACAGGTACCAGTGGTAGCCGGTGAGCCGTCTTTGGAGTTTCATCCGGATTCTCATCGAACCTTGCATTTCAACCACTTGTATGAAAAAAATGAAAAAAAAAACTTTGAAGGTCACTTGAAACCGGAATCGAACCGCCGGAACCCTGCAGGTCATTACGATATCTGCGGACCACGCACTATCGAGTAGGTTATGTATGCTTGACTCATTAGTGAACGTAACTGTGGCAGCTTGATATACCGACATCCTGCGAGTAAGGAGAACGAAAACGCGCTTGCATTGAAATGAGATACGAAGTCAAACTGCGTGAATTGAATCCAGGTAGAACCATTCATTTGAACAACTGCCAATCAGAAGAAAAATTCAGAGTATTCAGCCGCACAACTCGACCCGGGATCGAACCAGGACTTCGCGAGATATAGAAAGGTCAACCAACGGAAGCAAGCAGCGGTGGACCACACACTACCGAGTCGCGTGTTTCCTTGAGTTTGGGCCGAATATCCTGTACTAGCTCGAAGCATCGACCGAGAACAAAAAACATGTGTGCCGCAGGATTTGGGTGCGTGGACCAAGTCTTTCAAGTTGTTGCACCTGATGTTCGTTGTGAAGCTTGAACTTGACTGGGATGCCAAAAAGCTCGCTCGGAAAGCTCAGTCGAACGGTTTGAGTTGGTTCTAAACAAACCGAACGCACAATGGTTCGAAGACGACCTGTGAATAAAGAACGTAAATGCTGATGCGAGCAAACAATGAAACCTGCAAGTCGATGTTCGGGTCAAGCGAGTCGTCTTTGAAATGGCATCGGAGGACCGTGTGGAAGTTCAGAATTGGACAAACAACGTACGGACGTACGGAATACAAACAATGTACAGAAAAAAAGAGAAATCGATTTGGCACGACACGATCCGGGATTGAACCGGGTTCCGGCGGGAATGAGGGAGTGTTGTGAAATGGAAGCAGCGGACCATCCTCCACCGTCGAGCCGATTCGTTGCTTGCACTGGAGCCTTTCCAAGTTAGAAGCTAAAATATTCCATGTCGCCAGTGCTGCAAGAAAAAGACGTGGAAAACGGCGATCAGGACTCGAACAGAACTCGAACCGGTTTCTTGGCTTATAGTTGGCAAGGGGTTTCTGCAGATCCGCCTCGAGTTTTTGGTACTTATGTGGCTGCTGAATCAACGTCAAACTGCTCCAGGCCGTCGCATTGTTGGGCAGCCGAGCATAAAAGTTGGACCCACCAAAAAGGATTCAATGTTTCGACAGAACAAATGAAGATTTTCCTGGCAAACTCGTAACAATGATGGCCACACTGTTACAGTGCAAGTTGAAGACAAAGAGTGACACGTGCTATTTGGCCTTGTTGACGTTTACACGATCACGCGTTCTTTCTCTCTTCTTCCTTCCTCCACCTCTGTAACTTTTAATTGTGTGGATTGCCACCTAATGGCATCCAGGATACCTGTAAGCTCTTCCTACCTCTCTTAAATCCATTTTTATTTTTATTTTTCTCAAAAAAATCGGTCTAGATACGTCGCCCGCGCACTCTCGGCGCCGAAAACGAGAATGCCCGACCGACGGCAGCGCCTGCACGCGCCAAGATCCTCGGCCGTGCAGTCCCCTCCGCAGCCTCTTCAAAACCCGGCCCCGGGACAAAAACAGCGGCATTGGCAGGCGCCTCCGACGTGGCGGTGGCATCTGTACCGAAAGGCAAGAGCAAGCGCCTGGTCGAGCTGGAGGCGCTCGGGAGCGCGAAGCGCAAACGCCAGGCGCTGCAGGAGCTCGGGACTCGAAAAAACCAGTCGGGAACGGGCGCCCTGAGCGCGGAGAAACGGCGGATACTCGGGCTGCCGAAGAAGAACACCGCGACAGCGGCGGTGGCACAGCGCCCTGCACGGCCGCAAGTGTTCGTGCCGCCTCCTGTTGCCACTGCGCACGTGTCGGACGCGGCGCAAGTACGCCGCTCGTCGAATCGCCCGTCCTTGATTCCCGTGCGTCAGCCACCTGACACCGCGACTGTCGACCTCGACGCCGACGAGGAGGAGGAACCGCACGCGAAGCGCCAGCGCACCTCGTCTGTCGGGCCCGAGGACGTGCTGTCCGAGGCCGAGATCGCGGCGGAGCTCGCCCTGCAGACCGATGACGACGAAGACGCCGCGTACCTCGATGCCGAGCCCGACAGCGCCGAGTGGGAGGATCTCGACGCGGCGGACTGGGATGACCCGATGATGGCGAGCGAGTACGTCGCCGACATCCAGCGCTACCTGAAGGAGGTCGAGGTACGCGTCGTCCCGTATCGTCTACTCTCATCTAATATATTCCCGCAGCTCACCACCCTCCCTCCGCGCAACTACATGGCCTCCCAAACCGCCCTCACCTGGGACATGCGCGCCCTCCTCAACGACTGGCTCCTCCAGGTTTGTCTCCCCCCCCCGTTCCCCTCCCTCCCGTACTAACACGTCTTCAGGTCCACACCCGCTTCCACCTCCTCCCCGAAACCCTCTTCCTCTCCACGCACCTCATCGACCGCTTCCTCTCTCTGCGCGCCGTCGCGCCCGGAAAGCTCCAGCTCGTCGGCATGGCGTGCCTCCTCCTCGCGTCCAAGTACGAGGAGACCGTCTCCCCCGCCATCGCGAATTTCACGCAGATTTCCGACGGTGCGTTCAGCAACGCCGAGATGCAGCAGGCGGAGCAGCATGTGCTGCGCACGCTCGGGTGGGATTTGAGCTAACCCGAGCCCGATGCATTGGCTGAGGCGGGTGAGCAAGGCTGAGGGGTACGTGTCTGTCCATCTACTCTTTGACGATGTACTGACGCGTCGTGCGCGAATGTAGGTACCAAACCCAGACGCGCCAGCTCGGCAAGTACCTCGCCGAGATCGTCCTCGTCGAGGAACGGCTGGTGGGCACGCCGCCCAGCCTCCTCGCCGCCGCCGCCATGTGGCTCGCGCGCCTCGCGCTCGGAGAGGGCGACTGGCTTCCCGCCTCCTCCACCTCGGCGAAGGACGACGATGAGGACGCCACCGTGACCGCCCAAAAGCGCGCCTACGTCCTCTGGACGCCGACGCTCGCGCACTACGCGACGTACGCCGAGGCGGAGCTGCTCCCCGCGGCGCGGCACATGCTGCGCTACGTGCTGCAGCCCGTGCGGCACGAGAGCTTTTATCGCAAGTGGGCGGGGAAGCGGAATATGAAGGTGAGCCTTTGTCTTTGTCTTTGGCTTTTTCATTTTCGTTCGGGTGCTCGTGCTCGGCTTTGCCCCATCGCGTGTATTTTCGTTGGGGCCGGGAAGGGAGGAGCGCGTCTGTACCTCGCGCGTCTCGTCCACCCTTGTCCCTTTCCTATCTTGCCCCGTGCCCCATGCCCCTTTTCTCTCCTTCCTCCCTTCTCCTCCTTCCTCTACGGCCACTCATGCTCACGCCTCCTCAGGTCAGCGTCTACATGCGTGAATGGGCCCTCGCGCGCTGGGCCGAAGGCAGCAAGCCCGACCTCGCGCTCGAGCTCCCCGCGCTCAAGCGCGAGATGCGCGCGCTGCAGGTGCGGAAGGAGCGCGAGGCGGAGGCGAAGCGCGTTCGCGGCGAGGCTGGGGCTGAGGGGGGCGAGGAGGAGGATGGGGAGGAGGACGCGGAGGAATGATGATTCCAAGGCGGGAGGATGCGAAGGACGGAAGAACGACGAGCGACACCCACTACCACACACACCGATACTAATCTGGAGGAAGGAGGCCGGAGGGAGGGGGAACAAGGGCATCGTTAGTTATATTCTAACTAATCGATTCGAGGGCGATTTGGCGCCGTGCTATGCTATGCTATGCTTGGTGCTTACTCACATATGCGATAGGCGCTTGACACTGTATCATATTAACATAATTTATATTTTCATTGCGATTGGGCACTTTGCGTTTGCGTGTTCGCTGTGTTCAGTAGTACTGCACACGAGTGTCGAGACGACTAGGACTTGCAGCTTGCCGTGGACGAGGTGAGTAGGTAGGGCGAGTCGCAGGGTGAAGCGCGGGGTTAGGCGGGAAGCACGCCAAGTGCTGTATCGGGTCCCCAGAGGAATTTCGAGAACAGCAAGCAGGGCACATCTGTGGATTGACGACTGAGCGCTGCGCCTACGGGTGCAAGACTCTCCGTCTCCTCCTGCTGATCACAGCCCCCAGCGTCTACAGAGTTTGTGTCGAAAATGATTTAAACATGTATTTGGAAAGGCCGAGTACGTGTTAAGACGACGTTTGCGCTCCATCCATCCCATCCGGAATCGGATCGAATTTCCTGAGCCCAAACGAAGGATCAGGCAGGCGTGCATCGCACAGAGCTGAACGCGTCGTTAAGGAACCTGGGAACCAATTGCATACCCTGGCTGTATACGGCGCCGGTGCAGTCCGGGTCCCTGTGAAGGCACATCTATACACTGAGGTACGAGCTTGGTTAGTATAGAGTGTCTGTCTACGAGAGACTAGCACAAGACCTTATTAATAATTAAGGGCACATTTTGAAAATGGAGCTACGCACGTATAGAATATGCAGCCCCACCCTTGGTCGGGTCCGAAACTGGAAATGTTGTCCTGGAACTCGGAAGGGAGGTTCGAGCAAACATTGTTGGTGATCCCGTAGTTGGTACAATCGCCTCCGAAGTTTGAGTCGGTGCAGATATAAACGTGGGCATCGACTAGAACAGCATCGGTGGTCGGGCCCTGCTGAATGGTGAGTACGGATGGGTGTGAATATGAACATGAGCAAGACAAAACTTACAGCGGGTGCGGCAGAGACCTTAAGCGACACAAGAATAACAGCCAGGGCCGCGAAAGAGTACTTGAGAGTGAAGTGCATGGCTAAAGAGAAGCTTGATAGACTGGAGTTGAGCTGAAGTCTGAGGTTCAGCTCTTCAGTGGAGATTTTTATACCGAGAACCATTCCCCGTTCATCGGGGTTCAGCGTAGACACGTCAATTCGTGAATGTTGATTGAAAAAAAAAGAACGGGTTTGCATTCACGGCCGGGTGCTGATAGTTCACCGGTTGTTTTTCGTCATTGCCGCCGCAGAAAAGTGCACGGGGTGCGTTTTCACCTAAGTCGCCTGCCATAGAATCCTTGATTTGAGTACTAGTGAAAAGCAAGCCAAGGAGCCAGCTTTCGCCCGATGCTCCACTTTGGTGCGAGCCCACAAACACATACCCTTATCGATGACAGCCATCCTTGAAATTGTGTGCTGCCTTAGTCGAAGCAATGTATCCGTCGGACCCGAAGTTTTTCATTTGCTTCCGTCGTCGGAGTGACGTCGATGGAGGAAAGAAAGTGAGGTTCAAAATACACCGTATGGCAACAGCCTCCAACTTTGAAGGCAAGGTGCAGACTCTGTTACGGTGCAGTGCGGGATGGTGCAATAGTGGTGAATTGGAGCGGAGAATGATGGAACGCTCGCCGAAGTGATCCGCTGATTTGAACCCGGATTCAACCACCTGTTCAATGTCTTTCTCATGGTTTGTTCTGCTACTGAGGCCTGCACTATTCTGCCCATTTGAACGCCACAATGTTCAGTGCTCTTCCAATTTAGTTGCTCGAACCTTCGATGTCGCGACGCTCGATCGAATATATAGGGGAGCATTTGGGATGATATATCGATATGAATCAAATGCTAGTTCAAAACATGAAACAAAAGGGACACCGGATCCACCGCGAGGGTCGAACTCGCAGCCTTTAGATCCCGCCTATTTCAGAGATTATGAATACTTGTGTAATAAGTGATCGTTCTTTTCACCATTCAGAACGGCAAAAACATCGAGTCAATTTACTTGTCGGCGAAACCCAACAACGGCCAATAGTGGCTGTGTTGAAGTGTTTTTGAGCCAACATGACTACACTCTTCTAATAGATATAGTGGCTGTGTTGCTAGTGTAATCAGTCTACCCTTGTGGGTGGTTCCGATCCAGCCGGGTGCACATTAGCTTGGTTCACTGCAGGATGGCAACCGAATACATCCACTACTTGGTTATCTGCTTGAATATTGAGACAGGATCACCCAATATGTTTCATTTTGAACTGAGCAGTGCAGAAGTAATGCCAGTGCAGTGATGGGCCTCTGTGAACAACCGAAGCACATTGTATCACGACCCAGGACCAAGGGCACCTGGAAATATTTATCTGGGTACTCTGGATGTATACAACCATGATTAACTGGTTTCTGGAATTTTCTGGTACCTCTGTGCTGAATGGTAAGCCAAATAAACGAAATCAGGGTTTTCTGAATACTGGAATCCAGCTGCGCTGCATCACCCAAACGAATGCAGCCACACTCCCTTTCCCATGTCTAATCCATGTTCCAAAGGGTTTTGGTGCAACTGGATCCAGTGTTCTGACACAGTTCACATCCCTTTCCGACACATCTGTTGTTTCATTACTGTATGTGCTCCATCGATTCTACCGTGCTGTAAAAATTCACTGGCATGTATATGGAGTCTTAAATCCGATTCACCCTGCTCATTAATGACTGTCCCATCAGGTATACAAGAAGTGGCTAAAGGGTACAAGCCAGGAAAAGACTTAGTCAATCTCGTGCATCGGGTAGATGGCAGCAAGATGATGGGCAGATGCGCAATAATAGCAGCGCTTAGGGGCTCTAAGAAGATCAGTTGAGAAGGGACAGATACGTGAGATAAAGAGGACTCACCGAGGGAACACCTTTCGATTGTGTTGGTTCAACTTCCGGGAGGGATTGGATTCCCCAACGTACTTGTTTTTCCGTGCACGAGAGCCGACGGATCTCGGCTTGAATGTTGACAAGTTGTTGACGTAGCCTGGCTGCAGACGACTGCGGGCGGGAGCGACCGGTGGGGGAACCAGGATCGCGATGTCCGAGCAACGCAGGAACATTTCGGATCTCGGAGAATTCGGCTGGAAAATTATGAGCCCAAATTTGTGGAAGAAAAGATGAACATTTACTGGTTTGCGGGTTAAGGCGCGGCCACGAACGAACGGGGGAACAGTTTTTCCTCCGCCTGCGGGTGACTGCGAACATTTGCGCAGAAGTTGAAACACATTTAGCGGCAGCGATGTCGGCACGAGGTCCGGAAGGGATAACGGAGGTGACAACAGAGAGGCCTGCTGAGGAATGGGTTATTCCTCAAAAGAAACGCAATTAGGGAAAAGGAATGTACCGGGACGGATGGGGGACCTCCCATTCTGAGACTATTAATCATTAAGCCCTCGAGCTCGGAAAGGGGATACAAAAGACCTAGAAATTCATACTATGAGCGGTGTGAAATGGCACAATAAGAAACCGGAAGCTGAAATTACCCTGGGATGAAGAGAGAATGGCGGCGTTCGGATTGATCGCAGGCGTCGGGGCACGAGAATTCTGGAGTGAATTCTTAAGAAGTTGGGTAAAAAGAGTCCGAACGAAACATACCTCAACCGGAGTCAAAGGCTCATCGACATTGGTAGTGTCTCCACTAGAAGGAATGGAGACAGCGTCTTCGGCAGGAGAAGTGACCTGTGAAATTAGATAAGAATAAACACACGGGGGAGAACTGAACGACGCACCCGTTGGTTAAGTTGCTCAGTGTACTGAAGCGCGGCACGATGTTCAGCATGAGCAGTGACTCCTTCGGCAGTGCGGACACGCTTGGTTTGAGCGCGCTTGTGATCACACATAAGTTGGCGACGACGGACAATTTTGCCAGCGAAATCTTGAAGAGTGGCGAAGAGCTTGCTGGGAGAACCACCGAGTCGGGGCTGATTGGCCAGCATTTAGTTATGGATAGCAAAGACGGTTTCACCAATGTCGGGGAGTTGGGCAAAGGATGAAATAAAGAGGCAGAATTGCAGCTGAAAAGGCTGTAAGAAAGGATGATTTATGGAACTAAATGAGAAGGACGTACTACGGTATGGGTGGAAGCGGTGAGGAAGGTGTCCTGGTTTAACAGGATCGTCATAGCGAGTGGCCCGGATGGTCTCATTGTTATATCCGTGCCAACTCGCCCGCCTACCACCCTATTCGGCACTTCATTTCCGTTCACAACTCGGCCCTTCACCACTACTCCTCCAAGGCTACCCTCTGGTTCTGCCTCTGGTCCACTATCCTCGATCCGAGTCCCTTCCAGATCCAGGCTCCAGGTCTAGACCGCATCGTCGTCGATGATACTCCGACAATCCGGTCTTCTGGGCCACAGGGGTTTTTCATGCAATGAAGGATTACTTAGTGTTTCCCCTTTCCCTTTATCCCTTTGTTCTTGGTTGCTCCCAACCTCCTTCCGGAAATCCTCTGGTACCTCCGGTATTCCTCCAGTCGCATTCTAGGCACCTTTGCCTGTATCCTGGCTCCGGACTCCAAGCCATCCCCTTCGGCTCACTTCTCCATGGCTATTCCCTTCCGGGTGACCATTCCGCCATGTCTCCAGGTTCTCCGTATCTTCCAGTCATTGTTCCGGACTTTTCCCCTCCGAACCTTGTCCGCCTCGACTGCCTTGGCTGTCTTGGCTGTCTCGCCTCCATCCATTTGTCCACATGAACCATCCAGACAAACTGCCAATGCTGATGACTTGCCCATATCCCACCGGTTGATCGATACGAGTCAACCACTCCCTTTCCATTCCGGATTCATTCCCTCCATTCCGGTTCACTCTGGAACTCCGGGACTTCATCCACCTCCACTCCGGAACTCCATCCTCCTTGGCTCCACCTATTCGGACGCCTCGGCTTCTTTCCATGGCTCCGGCAATACTTTGCCTGAGTCATTCCTCTGTTCATTCATGGCTGCATCCTTTCTGGTTGCATTCCAGTGATTCCCTCTGGTACACCTCATCCTATTGCTGTACATCTGGGATCTCCTTCCTACTCTGGAACTCCACTTTGGCTCCACTTCCGGATGCCTCAGTTCCTTTCCCATGGCTTTGGCAATCCTCCGCCCGGGTCATTCCTCATTTCATGGCTGCATCCTTTGTTGCTGCCTTCCTTCCATTCCCTCCGGTATGCCTCGGCACATTGCCGTACCTCCAGGACCTTGTTCCTACTTCGGGTCTAAGACCTCCAGATCCCTCTGTCCTACTTTCGGTCCAGCCCCTCGGACTTATCGGACTCCTTCCGGAGCTTCCTGGATTATTCATGAGTGCATTCCTATTCGTCCTTATTGTTCTTCTGCTTTCCAAGCACTTCTATTCAATTCGTGGTTATTGTCTTTCACTACTCACCCACATGCTCCCATCTGATCCGATCAGTGATCCGATCATTTCCTCATCATGTGTGTCTGTACTTATTGTTACATCTTACTTCCCTCTGACTTCTCTCCAGATTCATACATACAATAAACTTCCTTCTATATAAGCTAGAGTATATTGTACAAGTACCTTAGCTTCAAAATTTGAACATTTAGTGGGCAGACATTGTGTGCAAGTCACCTCCATGACTTGATTCCTTCTCCGGCCAATTCCCTCTGGCTTCCTCTTCTGGCTTTGACTTCTTCCTTCTATTTGTCATCGCCTTGCCTCCAGACGTTTCTGTCGGTCATCCTCTTCATCCATGACCTTCCGGATTATGTTCCAGATATCTCCGGCCTCTGGGTCCAGTCCCTCTGGTCCAGACCTCCGTCTGGAGTTCTCGGGATTCTATTCCACTTCATTATTCTCACCTTCATTCGGTCCTGGGTCCTCCAGCCTCTGACCTTGCAGTTCGACTGTCCAGCCTAGTGTTGCTGATGTCTGGTTCGGTCCGGTTTTTTGCTAAAATTTCTGAACCCCGAACCTGACCTGGGGTCCGGTTCGGGCAAAATGGGCAAACCCCGAACCGAACATCGGTCCAGTCCACCAAGGGTTCGGTTCAGGTTCTGAACAGGTTCAGACCTCAAAGAACCGCAAATTTTTCTTGCATGATTTGGATGTAAAAACAGTACAAAAGAGCAGTTGGTGGAGCTGTCCAGGTGGAAGGGCCACAGTTATGAGAACCGGTGGCAGCTATTTTGAGTGGAATGAGCACAAGTGCGGACTATTTTTGCGAGATATGCACAAGGGATACCCCAGATGGAGATCCAAAAAGTGGGGGCACCATTTTAATCGAGAGCACGACATTGCCAAGTGGCCAGCATCCTCTCTTCATGGGGAAAGACCAGATAACAGGGATATGCCCATGAATTCGAAGACAACACATGCATACCCAGTAGAGCAGCTAGCAGCTCAGAAACTCGGCCTGAAAAAGAGAGAGGTACCAGTGGGCTCGAGCCAGCAGAAGACAAGGAAATGTGTGGTGGGAGAAAACCATAGTAAGATGGGAAGTAAATATAGGCCCGACAGTCGAAGGTGATGTGCTGGCAGTGTGCTGGGTCCAGGCCGATGTGGAGTGTGCAGCAATTTTGTGCCTTGAAGAATTTTGTTGCTGTTTTCAAATTGAATACCCTGTTTGAGGCAAGTCGGAAGACACAAGTTTATCTGCTGGTTTAACACAAAGAAAATTAACTGAATCCCTTGACGAGCTGGTGCGGTCGTTATGATGGAAGTAAAGAGAAACGAGCTTGTTGTCACCATCATAATATCCCCTTTTGGCTCTAAAACGGTCACGACACCTCTATTGACGCGAAGAAGGTTTGCATGCAATTTTTTTTGGGTGAATATTGTTATTTGAAGCAAAGAAAATTTGAGGTTCGCACAGGTTTGCACATGTTCGGACAGGTCCGGGAAAATCCAACAATCTTTGAACCCTGAACCACACCTGGGGTCCGGTCTGGTCCTTTGTTGATGCCTGAACCTGAACTGAGGTTCGGTTCGGGTTCGCTTCAGGTTCTGAACCGGACAGCGGCAACACTAGTCCAGCCTCCTTCTGGTTTGACCGTCCAGCCTCTTACCGTCTGGTTTGACTGTCCAGCCTCCCCTTCTTCTGGCTCAACCGTCCGACCACCTTATGGTTCGATCATTCGGCCTCCTTCCAGTTTGACCTTACAGCCTCCGTCCTTTGGTTCTCTGGTTCGACCCTTCGGCCTCCGTCCTCCGATCTCCAATCTCTGACTTTCCGGACTTCGGACTCCGACCTCTGGCTTTCGTTCTACTTGCTATACCTTCCTGCGGTCATGCAAACCAGGTAGTGGTGTCACGCACCTTATCACCTCTTGTCCCATGTCATGTTCACTGAACCACCGCATTCCATCACATTGACACCTCCGCCCTATGCCCAGGTCCAGATTAGTTTCCATTCCATCCTTGGATTATGTCCTCCTCTGGACCAGGACATAACACTTATGAAGTTTGTGGATGGCATCTTCATTGGATTTGGAAAGTTGCAAGGTGGAGAGGGAAGTCATTTCGAAGAAGGAGTGACCGAACCAGCAGTAAAGCGAATAAAGTAGGAATAGAGAAGCTGGAGGAACATCCAGAAATGGCTCGCCTTTTATGGGATACAGGCAGCAGGATAACTGGGACAGTTATTAGCTATGAAAAAGGGAGAGGATAATGGGATGTACCTCCCAAACGCAAGCACACAATGAGAATTCTGTGGTGAAACAGAATGAGACAATAAAGGCTAGAAAGCTAGGGAATCAGCTGAAACATTGAACAAGCAATGATGTACTACGAAACACGAATGACACCAGGACTGGTTCAAATTTACATAAATTAACAATGTCTCATCAATGCTGGAACAAGCATTGAGTAATGGCGATGTACCTAATGTCAGCAACGGCCTCTGGGTCAGCTAAACAGTGAGTAACCTGGCGAGAACCCCAACCAGGATAAACCCGATAGATACTTAGTAGCTCGTGTGTTCCCTGAGCAGTAGGACCAACCGTATGGCATCCTCTCTAGGAGGCCGTATATCGTAGGTCGGGATGCAAGGCAGAACCCGGAACAAGTCGAAGAGGATGTGATATCCACTCAGGTATACAACCTGGGGCGTGGATACAACCCGTAGTACGGTGTGGAGGAAGCGGGGCAGGGTGGAGACAATGCCTATGTCAAGCCAAGGTAGAAGCCTGAGATTAGACGAGGTAGAATCTACTGTACATGGAGATTCTACCGAGCTTATATAGGCTTCTAAAGCGATCACGGTCAATCATGATCAGTTCCTGTACCACAGCATTAAGGAGTGTTAATGCTGATACTCCCGGACTCCTCTGTGTCCGTTTCCGTGGCATCAGAGGACTTAGGAGACCCAACGTTTGGGTTTCCTAATCCTGAATGTCATTGTATCTAGTGGTTCAAACCCTGATCAGTTTGCAACCAGTCATGTACTTTGTGTACGCTTCTATATCAGCCGTGGTGCATCTGGGGACTAGGATCGGTCTGTACGGGTTCCTAGTCCCTAACATCTTCTGTATCCTGTGATGCAGACTCCCCGAGTCTGCGGCTTTTAGAATCCGTGGCCAGGTTTCAACCGTGAGAAGGTCACGTGGTGGTGTCATGAGAGTCCCGTGCCGCTAAGACACATCTGTATCCATACAGACACGTTGCACGAAAAAGTAGAACATGGGTGATTCATGACACCTAGGAACAATGGGATGGGGAATGTGGGCTGAAACGAACAGTTGTGACCAGTTCAAGTCAGCAAACTCCTGGAAACACAAAGGCGTTAATAATTAGTCTGAGGATGGGAACAATGGAAGGTGTACGTTTCAAAGTAAACAAGCCAAAGCATGGATATGCTGCTTTCAAGGAATGAAATACGAACACAAGGAGTTGTTTTGAGGAGCGGATCCGAAGGAATTAGCACAATCACACACAAATTATGCCACAAGACCCCGAGGGGATTTATATTCAAGAAAAGGTACATTTACAAGAAAGTGAATGGTGGTAAATTATAAGATAAGAGTGGTATCAAGTGCGCAGTTACTACCCAATACACTCGAGAATAACAGTCTGGAGACGTTTGGTTAAGATATGAAGGATGGAGGGGTGGAGGTTGAACTCAACACCGAGAGCGAGCAGATGTGAGAGCAGCCCAGTATCCTCGGAAGCGGCCGCCAGGGTGTGGTAACCACAGACCGCGAGGTTGTGAGTAGCACGGCAGTTCAGCTGAAAGGAGCAATCAGTGGGTGAACTAAAAAGAAATGAATAAAGAAAGGATGCACAAGGAAACATGTAATAGTGCTTTGGGCTTCCGAATAGAACCAGGTGCAGGAGCACTAATATTCAGTCTGAAAGGAAGAAGGGTGAGGGATAATCCAGGAGCAAAATAAGAATGGAAACATACTGAAAAGAGAGGGCGAGAGGTGATTCTAGCGAATGGACATAACGAGGGCACAACATTCATCGTGAAAGCGCTGGTCACGGTGGTCTGCAATGTTGAGGAGGAAGTAATCGGTGTCTGTAAAATCGCAATCCTACATGCTGAGGATAACACAAGAAGGGCAGGGGAGGCCCAACTCCGAAAAATCGCACTCAAGGTGCATAGTGTAGCAATGTCGGCACTTGGCGCCGGGGTGTATAGGGAATAAATGATCAGAACGAGATCACGACGAGAAAAGAAACACGCACTGTGAGACGGAATTTAATCAAATGGGTGCTGCGCTCATTGTCGACGACCAGAGGTGAATCAGAGACTCAAGGAAGTTCGGGGCCATCGGGACCAGCAGTAACATGAAGTGGGCAGTTTGGTGGAGGTACATGAGGGAGGCATGGGAGCAGCACAAGGGGCTTCGAAGATGGAGTCGGTAAAAATCATAGTATGAAATAAAGGGAATATACACGAATGAGACAAAGGGGTGTTGGTGGAAGTGGTCGAAATGGCGGCATTTTATGCGGGAACACTGTGGCTATGCAGGACAATGGGCAACAGTGAAATAATGAAGAAGGTGCTCAATGGACTCACAGGACAGTGTAGTCAAGGCAATAATGGATAGAAGCAGCAGAGGAACCATGTTGGGAGGACTATGGGACAAGCAGTAAGAATGGGGAAACATTTGGGTTGGAATAAACCCACTAAATGGTGTCCAAAACCAGGATAATGGGTGTTTGGGCTGTTATCCCGAGAGGACCAAAGGCAGCATGACCTGGCATGGTGCAGTTGCGCTCTGTGTTAAAAGGAAGAGTCACAAGTGAGACCTGTGACTATTCTGGGCCAGGACAAGTCCAGAGGATACAAATGTCATACCAGCGATAAACACCGGTATAGACGAGGAACATTGTCCACTCCTGTCAGCGAGGTGGTGGTGGTAGGGAGCAAGAAGTAAAAGGGTGAGAACGAGCACCCACAACCAATAAATTGGGTCCATTCTCGGAGGCATCACGGAGGATTAGCTGAGCGGTGATCTCCGAACATACTTCCGCGGACGCAAACCTACGGGCAGAATTGTACCTGACTGGGGACAGTCAGCATTTATGAAAAAGGGAGATGATGGACGGTGAAACACTGACTATGGGGCTGGCGGTGAAATAACCACAACACAAACCTTGTAAATGAATACGCGGTTCGATAATGCAACTACAACAACTCAAACACTATAGTCCTCGTGCAAGTTCGGGGTTCCAATCCAGTATAGATTGTGGCAATTTGAACTTTAGTTCTCTTTGAGAAGCAAGACTTTACAGGTCTACAAGTCGTATAGATAAAACTTGCTCGAATCCGTTCTAGGCGCAATCGCGATAGACAGACGAGATTTTATGTTCAACGGTTCTTGTATGATGTGGGTCTAGGTTTGGAGATAGTACTCCGATGCGTAAAGCAAGTGATTCTTATGAATTCCGATTCCAAATAGTATCCGCAATTGCTAATCCTTGCGAGATTACAATCAATTGTCAAGTCTGATCTGTTTCCTTATATTCCACGCGTCCGTTCCGTTTATCCAATATGTCCACGCGTCGTTTATAAAGATCCAAATCCAACACAGATAATATTCAAACAGGGAAAACAAACAAAACTTGGTATAGCTTCTGGGTGTCTCCGAATGAATGACTACTCTGCCGGTTAAGCGTGAAGTCTAGTAACTTTGCGTCCAACAGGTGGGGTGAGATTCACTGGTGTTCCTCCCATAACCATCCACTTAAATACGTTACAGGATTCTATTTTTTTTTTTTTTTTTTTTTTTTTTTTTGGTAGTACGGTTGTCCGTAAGGACAGCCAGTGGGGGGACAACAAACAATTGGTTTGCCTCATGCCACTGCGTAAAGGTTGAAGGAATTGGGAACCTCCAAGGGAAGACGAGGTGAGTAGAGAACCACCGACCGGGGAGATGTATTGTACACGAAGCTGCTTGCAACAGTGTGGGGCTCCAAGCCTACCTTTCGACCCCGCCGACCCACTGCCGGCGGTGAAGGAGGTTGATGTGACCTCTTCGGCTCGATACCCACTAAAACCCCGGGAGACTTCAACCAGTTTTCGGGTAGGTTGTCCTCGTTCTTTAGAGTTGAACTCCACGTGCGGATTACGAGGACAGGATTTATTGCAATATCCTTACCGTACTTTGCCCTGTTGGACAGGGCGCAGTCTAGGCTGAGGCGCTGATTGATCGCGGACAGCCATCTGTTATGAATTTCGGAGTCTGCTAGGGGTCGCCCACCATTTCCGATTACACTGTCGCACCTAATCTTCCAAATGGCAAAAATGGACTCGGATATGAGTATCCGGAACAGGCGCGATGATCCAGGTAGTTGCTTGTTGTTTGCATCACGAAAGGAGGCCAGGCCGCAGCCGAGAATTATCCCCATTGACAATTGGGGCCACAAAGTGTTCTTTTTAACCATAGGGTCTTTGCAAGTTCCCAAACAATCTGTTGACCTGGTCGGGCACACTTCAATAAAATGTGCTCAAGATCTTCTGTTTCGCCGCAGAATTGGCATATGCCACGCTCTTCGCAGTCCGGAATATGCTTCCAGTAGATGCCTATTTTGTGTGCATCATGTATGGACTTGTAGAGGAAATTTCTAGTTTGGCGGCTCAGGTCCCGATGTCTGACAGATTTCCAGATTTCCGCCGGGGACGGACGGTGGTTGAACATTTGTTCTACATTGGTTTGGATTTGTAGAATGTTTCGGTCGGTAGACGGCCGGGACGGCTTCGGCTTCAACTCCTTGATCGCGGCATATGCTATAGCTTGCGTCATTCTTGACAGCTTCGCCCCTCTCAAGTCCATATGTATGTTCCGGGAGCTGGAGATTGAAAATATCCGGGGTGTTCTTTCGACATCCTTCCTCTGCTTGCTGCAACGCACCAGTGAATCCCTTCCTATGCTTGTCTGACTTCTCTTCCGTCTCAAAAGAGGTGGGGGCAAGACGCAACTTGAGCTGTGCTGCGAGGGCTTTCAACGGTTCTCTGTCGGGGACGCCGGTCCATCCTCGGTCTTCCCAGTCACTGAGATGCTTTACCATTGCTGCTTGGAGAGTGTCCCGTCTGCAATGGATGATTAGAGGTGTTTCAGGGTGGGCTCTCTGGACGCAGGTTAGAGTTGCGAACACTTCCGCATTGAATATGCTTTGTCTAAATGACTCCGGAATTCTAAGGTCTGTGTTTCTTGTGTCGTTGCTTCCATACCAGATGCCACCTCCGGCAACTTGGTCGCCATCTCTTTTTACTACTTTCCCACCGATGAAGATATCAACGGGTGAGAGCTGGAGGGGGACATTCTGGAATTCCGGTCCGAGGACTATAGGAAGGGACGACTCTTTTCCGGGTTTGGTAAAGATACGGAAGCCATCTGTAAGAGATTTTATTTGCTTCGGCACACGGAAGGTGACTGTGTCACTTCCGTCTTTAGCGCTTGGTCCAGGCTCAGTGTCCTGGGGTATGGGATTTATCTCCGGGTTCCATTTCGGCAGGAGCAGGCCGAGACGTTGTCGGACCGTCCTTGCGCATCGATCGGGGTTCAAGCAGCCCCCATTTTCCCGGTCGGCCATACAAGACATACAGTCACAGTCAGCTGTTGCGCTGTGTTCTATGGTGTCTACTCGGGCTAGCACTCGTCTACCCTGGCCAATTGTTCGCACGCTGTGAGTCGTTCGAAGGCACCTGCAGAAATCCGAATTGTTTACTTGCCTCTTTGTCTCGTCCTCTGCGAAGTGATGGAACAGAGGTAGTTGGTCTTGAATATTCTGGGATGGACTCAGAGTGTCGAAAAGCAGTCCGTAGGTTTCAGCACACTTGACCATTTCTTTGAGGTGTTTTGGTCTGGGCCCTCTGATTTACCTCCCAGGTCTGTGTGTACATGTTCATGTAAGACTCGGGTTCGACGTTCGAGCCTTTTACATCGTTTAGCATAAGTTTAGTATCGGCAATATATCCCCAGTCTGCTCTTAGCTCGGGGTCGAGCTCGAGGAAGGACTTGAGTTTCATGACTTGTATGGCGCTGTTTCTTGCCCGCAGATCCAAGATATTCTTGCCCCCGCCAGTTAGTGGAGCCATCAGCATTTGTTGGGAGACCGGTGAGGATTTTGCGCCACCCCACATAAATTCTCGCTCGGCTGTGAGGAGATGTTGAACGATCTTCTCGGGCATTCCGTTTACCTGTGTCAGGTACTGGGTCATTGCTCCGATCGTAATTTGGATTATGTGCCGTCGGGCTTCAAGGGTTGGATGTAATCTCTCCCAACGTTCGAGCGATGAGTCGATTTTTTCAAGGATCGGTGTCCACATGACGAAGGTGTCTATATTGTTACCAATGTGACCGCCCAGTATCCTGACGGACTCTCCATCTTGCGCAATGTGGATATTAGCGGGAATAGGAGAGTCACTTCCATTTAGCTGGCGGGTTGCGCATACACTTTCCCTATACTCCGCAGAGCCTACCGGGATCACTTCTGATTTACTGACATTGAATTTTGCGCTTGACGCTCTACACCACTTATCCAATATGGACTGCAATTCCTCAAAACTGTCTTCAGCATTAAGGTAGACGGTGGTATCGTCAGCAAACATTTTTACCACCACTTTTCCGGGAATCTCCGAGGCAGTGTACCCTTTGAGGTTTGACCGACGTAGCATCTCGGCCAGAGGTTCTATGGCCAGATTGAATAGGAGGCAGGATAGCGGGTCCCCTTGACGGACCCCTCTTGTGACCTTGTATGCCGTGCTGAATTCACCGTTTATCACTACGTGGGTCTCGGCATCAGCATACAGCGCTTTAACGGTGTTTATGAAGAGGGCAGGGATCCCTCGCTTTTCAAGAGCTTTCCACAAGTATCTATGCGATGTTTTATCGTAGGCTTTCTCCTGGTCTAGTGCAACTATAACCCCGTCGTGTGGAGCCTGTTCTGGTTGGTCTACCACTTCCATTGCGAGGTAGATCTGGTCGGCTATCTTCCTTCCTCTCATGAAACCGGCTTGGTCTTTGTGTATCAGAGAGGGGGCGATCCTGCTAAGCTTGATGCTCAGGGCCTTGGTAAAGATTTTGTAGTCCGTATTGAGGACAGTTATGGGACGGTAGTTGGCAATATCTCTCGGATCTTTCTTTTTCCATATGGGGCACATCCATCCCGTGGCGAATTGGGTCCCACTAACAACTCCGAATTCCTCTATGTCGTTGTAGACTAGGGTGAGTACCCTGACTATATCCACCGGTTTACAAGATCTTCCTTTACGTCTTCGTCCGCTGCCATGTATTCACGGTGCTTTGTTTCCAGTTTTTTCCATAGTTCAGTTGGTACACCATTTACGCCGGCTGAGGTCCCCGACTCGGAGTCTTTCAGGGCTTGTTGAACATCAGCTTCTTTGAGCTTCTTCCCCAGCTCAACCATGTCTGGGTTGTCCGCATGGGAGCTCATTCCCGCGAGTACTTCCTCAATGGCCGCGTCTTTGCTGTCGAGATCCACTTCGGACTCGTCAATTTGTAGATCATTATGGTAATTTCTTGCAAGCTCGGCCATACCATCTGATCTTGTACTGCTCTGTTCCGGCGTTACATCTGTTCGCCTCAAGAGGGACATTGTGTCCCGTGGTTTTCTGTCCTTACTCATACGCATTGTGAACTTCGTGATCCGATCCAATTCAGTGTAGCAGCGGATCTTTGTGGCAGTACGATTTCTTTCCCGCTGTCGGTCCACAAGTTTGTCGATTTCTTTCTGTAGTCTGCTGACCTTGTCGGAATCTGATTCATCTTCTTGGTCTGTGACCATACTTGCATCACGGGGTGCATCCTGATCGTTGGACAGCATTGCCTCTAGGTCATCGTCGGCAGGGGTCGGGTTCCCTAGTAAAGCTTCCCTCTTCCTCTGCAATTTGCGCTTCTTCTGCTCGAGCGCTCCTATCGCCATCTTCGCACGTTTTCTTGCGGCCTCTCGAATATTGTCTGTGAATTTTTTCAGTCTTGTCTGCGGGTTATCAGTCTCGGTTCTTTGGTTGTCCAGTGAACTCTCAAGTCTAATACCCTCCTGTTGTAGAGTTGTCAGATACTCTTTGTCCTCAAGCAGGAAGAGTGGGATCGAGTATCGACCCGATCCTATATACGGCGATCTCGGTGCGTTTATAGTCATAGACACCATTCGGTGGTCAGTGAGGCTCCCAGACACGTCATCTATGGTCCAGTTTCTGGAGATCTTCAGAAGTTGAGGGGAGACGTAAATGCGGTCGATCCTTGAGAGGGTAGTAGAGTGGTGCTTGCTTGTATGGGTGTATGCTTTTGTGTCTGGATTTATCGTTCTCCAGCCATCTTTCAGCTCCAATAGGCGTTTGAACTTGGCTAGCGCGGCGGTCGCTTTCGCGTCGTCGGGGCGGTGCGGAAGTCGGTCTATGGGTTCCTCAACAATGTTCCAGTCTCCGCCGCACCAGTCGGGCACAGGAAGATCTAATGTCATGTATAGGTCACACATTTTTTTCCAGAACTCTTTATTTGCTTCCATCGAGTCAGCTGGTGCGTATAGACCAAGCACAGTAATGGTATTCTTGCCATGCCATGGAATTATAGCCAACATGGCCCTACCCGGAATCAGGTAGTGGATTTTAATGCCTTTTGTGTTCGTCAACTCACGATTCAAGACAATTGCGATACCCTTTGTATGCGGTTTTTTCGGGGCATGGGGAGTTATAAATCTCCATGCGCCCACCTATGTAGCTATCCTGAATCTCCACAACTTGTTCGGACGAGAGGTGGGTTTTCGCCTACTACTAATACTCCAATCCTTTCGTCGAACATCAACCGGTTGAGCGCGTGCCATTTATGGTCAGGGTGCTTGATTGACGGTTTTTTGTGTCCGTTCACATTTATTGCACTTAACTTCAGGCTCGCACGCGTATTTCGACTAATTCGGGGATTTTTTAGGTGCTGGCGCATGCGTTTCCTGCTCAGAAGGCAGGAGCGTGCTCATCATCCTTTGGAACATTTGCGTTGTGTCCCTGTTGCCTCGGATTCACAGACCGAGGTTGTGTCGCCTTCGAGCTGGATATGTTGTTCGGGTTGGTCTGACCGCTCGTCGACAATGCTGGTGTGGCAGGAGACCTGCGGTCTCTCCCTTGGCTTACAAGGGGAGGGGTTTGGCTCCGGGCCCCGCTTGGAGGCACTGCCGTAGTGACTGGATCTCTCCTTTCACCACGGCGCCTCTGCAGGTGTCGACCCTGGGTTGCCTGCCCATTTGTGGGCGGGGGCGAGCGATGCGTAGATCCGGGTGGAGCTTGGCTCAATGGATTACTCCTCTGAGCTGCAAGCCGCCCAGAACGTCGTGCACCAGCGTCCTGCCCACTGAAATTTCTGTCGTGTAACTCCCGCGCCCCTTCATCGTCTTTGTGGTTGACAGGGGTAGCCACAGATACTCGAGAGCGTGAGATGGTCCCGTCACCAATCTCTCCGTCTCCATCCTTGGGGCCGTGGTTGGCGGGTAATCCGGCGGACCCTCCAGAGTCGGAGAGGCAGTAGTCCTCTTCACCGGTGTTGTCCTCCTCGCTTAATAAATGAAATCTATTGCAGAGGTTAGTTATACGTAGTCTGGGTATCAACCATTTCCCAGGTACGGGGCAGACCTAACCGATCTCCGGGGCGAGCGATGTCAGAAGTACTAAGCCCCACCTCTTAATGGGCAGATGCGGGTCGTTCCCTAAGACTTGAGCCTCTCGGCGCGGCGAGCTCAGGCCTCAATAGGCCTCCGCTTTTTGTTCAGCTTCGCAGCCTCTGTTCAAGCAGTACTCAGGCTGGTCGGCCGTTTGCGAGTATTGTTGTGGTTATGAGTTGTGCAAGACGGAACCCAATTTCCGTCGTGGAATCAGTCATACTCGCGGGTTCGAACTCATTAGTAGAAATTCACTCGACTCGTTCGTGCGGAAGAACTCAAATCAAGTTGTGCTCAACAGGTCCCGTGCGAAGTACGAAGTAAGAGGCAATGACAAGTAGAAGATCATTCAAAGGATGTATATGATATGCGGGTCGAGAGAAGAAAAATAGGTGAACATCGTGTGAGAGAGTAGGTGTGAGCGCCATCTTACGAAAAGGATTAGTAGCCACGGCCACGCCCACCGCGGTTGTTACCGCGGCCGGGCTTCCCTTTACCTCCACGGCTGCCACCCCTACCACGGTTGCTCCCGGTGTTGCTAGGACCAAGGGCACGCGCGCGCGCGGTGCGACTGATGTCGAGTAGTTCCCCGATGTTCGCGGTGGTGGCACCGAGCCAGCCGTCGACGCGTGGGAAGGGGCAGAGGGGGCCGGGTGATCAGTTGAGGGGCAGAAGTTGCAGGACATGGGAGGGTGGATGCGTCCCTCGCCGTAGTAGGTGGTGTCGATCACGAGGAGCCCGAAAAGGCGACGGAGTTGGTTCCAGTCCTCGAGGGAATCGGTAGGGCTGAGGGCGTAGACATTCCAGGCGACGTACGAACCGCCATTGTTGGGGAGGAGGAGCTCAATGGCGTCCACGCCGATGGACGACATGAACACATCGAGGGCTTGGTCGGCATCGAGTGGGAGGGGAAGCTGTCCGCGGTGGTCACGTACGAAACGGGTGATCGCGGTGTTGTTGCCGATCGCATCTTCGATGAGGTCCATCGCGGTAACGCGCCCCTCGCGCGTGTTCGGAATAATGAGGCCGCCAATAGTACCCAGGAAGCCGGTGATGAGGGGGGCATACTGGAGGAAGAACAGTGTAATACTGGTGCTGCACAGGCACTGGAAGCGGTTTCAGGGGCACTATCCGGGGGACATGATAACAGGCTTACTCTTGATTCGAGCACCACTTGAGCAAGGTGTTTCCGGCAGGCCCCCAATGAGCCAAGCCCTTGCGTCTGGGCCCGCACCCGTCCCCAACCCTGGCGCGCCAACCAGGATCGAGGCGGGGTCGACGTTGATCCTGCCAGCGATGGCCGTGGCGATACGTCCCGCCGTCTGGGTGCGATCCCCGTTGCCGCCCATGACGATCGCGAGGAACTTGGGGTGGGGCTCCCTGTCCCACTTCTCGCGCTGCGCCGATGGGTGGTTGCGCCAGACCGCGTCCGCCTCGAAGCCGTAGAGGGCGCCAGCCGTTCCTGGGCTCCGCCGTGTATGTGCCGCGAGGCGGGAGCCCGTCCGCTGTGGGGAAACGACGCTCGACGGGTGGAGGGGAGAAGGGGTTCATGGGGCGGACAGCGGTGGGGTTGTGGATGCGACCGTGCTCACCGTGGATGGTGGTCGGGGCTCGGGGAGCGGGGGACGCGTGGGCTGGGGTTTCGACTCGCCGCAGTGTTCGAGCGCTGGCGCTTGGGTGAGGTCTCCGGAATGGTGTCGGCGGGGCGGCGAGACGTGGAGCTGCCCGTGACGGCGGCTGCGCGCGAGGATGAGCGCGTGGTGCGCGAGGTCGATGCCCCGAGTGTGGTGTAGTCGGGGCTGCTGGCCGAGTGACATTGCCTTCGCCCTTGCCAAGTCGGCCTGGAGGTTGGCGTCGCGGGCGTCGGCGGCTGCCTCCCGCGCACTGGCGGTCTCCCCATCGTCGGAGAAAAAGCCCCCAAGGTCGGGGTCCTCGATCTCCTCGACGTCCGGGGTTGGGCGCTCGCGGCGAGGCTAGAGATTGTTAATTAGTACGCTGCTGGGAGGTTTTGTATATCCTCCGTACCTTTCTCCTTCCCTTTCCCTTTGTTGTCTTTGCGACGCGCGGCGCGGGACTGAACGTTGGCGCCGGGGCTGGGGGAGCGGCGGGAAAGAGTCTCGCACCGGGGGCGTGGCGATGGCGTCCGAGTTCGAGGCCGCCGTGTCGACGTCCATCGGGCCCGCAGGACCAGGGGCAGCGGTGACGGCGGCGTAGGAGGGGGCGACCGCGGTGGAGACGATATTCGTGGTGGCATCCGCGGGTGGAACGACGGCCGTGGTGGCGCCCGCGGTGGAGACGACGGTCATGGTGGCATCAGCGGTGGGGACGATAGTTGTGGTGGTGTCCGCGGTGGGGATGACGATCGCGGGGGGAGCGGTGGTCGGGGTCGATGCGGGGGGGCGGCGTCTGACGCGCTAGCGTCAGTTTTCGCGGCAGCAGGGGGAGAGGGTGTGGCAGATGTCGTCTCCACAGTGACAGTGGCGCTGGCTGGAGTAGCGGCGCCGGCCTCGATGACGGTGGGGACGGCCGGACCCGACATTGCGGTCGTGGAGACTTCCGGGACGGCGGTGAGGGGAGCTGTTGTCGCCGTGGTGATGGTCGAGGGGCGCTCGGCAGCAGGGGTGCTGGCGGCGCGCCTCGCGAGGCGGTTGGCACGCTCCGAGGATGCAGCAGCCCGCTCCGTTGCCGCGCGGTCAGCAGCAGTGAAGGAGGAGGAGGTGGAGATGGGTTTGGGAGCCATTTGGTTGGGTGAAAGTTCTGGTATGAGAGCGAGTTGGGGAGATTCGGTGATGAGTTTGCAGCAGGGGGCTCACCCATTTAACGGACTACTCAAAGACCTTGCACAAAGAACGGCTGCGCGGCCGGTGTCGCATTCTCCGGAGGAGTAACCAAGGCGTTATCAGGCATAATCTAAGCCGTCTTTGTGAATTAAAGCGAACATTCAAGCATGGATTGACGCACATTGCTTTGTTTTCGTAAGGCACTTTCTGCACGGTCTTTGTCTGCGTTGGCAGGTTTACTTGGCGTCACTAGCTCGGCGTGGGAGAGATTCCGGGCAAGGAGAGTAGGGGGCGCCGGGGCTCGTGCACGGTGGTGTTCGTGGTGGGCATCGTCGTCGACGATGACTGACGGTACTCGGAGAGAGGGAAAGAAGTTTCCTTGTGACGTTACATGGGACCTTTCAGAACGTGGCTGATGTGGCAACTGATCTGGCTCGGGAGAAGCCGATGCTCGAGTGGCAAGCGGCCCGCAGGCGACCAACACCGACGACGCGGTGGGGGAGGATGTCTGCGCGACAACGGAGTAGCGAGTTTCAGGTAGGGGGTGAACCCCGCCGTCTTCACTGTTCCGCCCTTGCCACTGGCGCGTGGGAAGACCGAACCATTGTGGTGGTTCGGAACAAGGGGCCTCCCCCCGTTACAGGATTCTAAATATAAACGAGACTGATACAAACGAGCAATAGGGTTCAGGGTATATGACTAGTGGTATGGCAGCTAGCCGATGAACTCCTGTCAGATATCAAGCGATGAGTAAATTTGAGAGAGATTTATAAGGAACATCAACGAGCCGAGCTTAACGATGAGTCAAGATCTACATCGCTTAGAACGATCGTGATGGGATATTGTTGATATGTCAACTTTTAGCCGACCTCCTCGTCAGCACTCCGTTACCCTCCTTGGTAACCACCCGCTCAAATAGTTCCGCCTTGAACCGCTTAAGTGATTTGTCTGAAAATCGTGATAGCCGCCACTTCCCAGTACCCGAGTGTGGTTTCTTAGTCAATTGGTAGATCGACCAAGTCCAACTCCCTCTTGGCAGTTCTGGAGACGTCAGACGATGCCTAACAATGATCCCTCTGGTTCAGAAGGATGTTCCCTCGTAATATGCCCTTAGTCAGGGATGTGCAGTAGCCCCAATCCGTTTCCAGGATGGTAAGGCACTTTCTGCGATTGCTCCATTAGCGACTTTCCATTTCAACCCTTTACCAGGATTGTCGTCCAGCGCCTTTCTAATGGTTTGTGACACATTATACCCCTTTTAGCTAACTGCTCAGGCCAGCAATAGCCCTTGTGAGATGACGTCGTAATGTAATGAAGTACATTATGGTATGTTGCAACTCGAGCAGATTTGAATAAATGCCCGGGTGCCCCAATACCAGGTCTGTCAACGGGCAAACACAGGACGCGTGAAAAGGGCCTCCATAACGGGAATTTTTGAAATTTAAGAACCCAAACATAAAAAGTTGTATCATGTCATCTGAATTACAAAGGAGATCAGACTAAGGGATAAAGGTATACCAAGGAACAATTGTGTATGCACCCTGGATATGGCCAGGCACAGCCATACACAGCCTAGGGGCGGTCAGGGACGGGATGGGAACAGTAGGGAAGGAAACAGTTTGAACAGAGGAACAATGTTCAACGATCACGTGATCACGTGATGGAAGCATTGTTTGTGTTCAACCCGTCACGAAGCACATGGTATACGCATCAAGGACGTGTTTCGGTGTACCTTTACCTTGGGAACAGGTTAGACAGTTCCTAGGGGCAAGGGATACTGGCCAATACCTGTTAAACAATGAGGATTCATTGTCCTGAAACACAGCACCAGGAAATGCTGGTGTTTCATGGAGATTCAAACCACAAGTCGGACTAAATGAGGAGAGTTTACTTTGGAAAAGGAACACCTACCTAGCAACAGGGAATTTCGGGTCTTGAAGTTGCAGGAGTGTACGGGTATTTACAGGAGACAAATAGAAGGAGTATGAAAGGGCTTGTAAAACTCGTAGTAGGACGGAATATATCTCGCCCAGGCTCAACCCTGTGTTTTGTTTTGCTCTACGGATTCTACGGGAACACTATGGAAACTACGGAATAACGGAACACTCTACAGGAATTTACGGAACTTATACGGGAACAGGACTTTTGTTGAAACATTATGGATTTTTATTTGAACCTTTGACTTTCTTCTCACACACTCAGTTTGGTCTACTGAATTCGCATCCGCCATACACTTCGGCACGAACCCCGAACATAACAAGGTCAACAAGAATGATTTGATTTAGTGGAAGCTCTTGGATTGGGAGCTTACACAGGTCGACCAATTTCTTGCCTTTCACTCGGATCAACGTTCCTATTTTAGTTACATCCAGCAAGTGGGAGCCGGTGCAAAGCGCCGGCGAGTGCTTGTTTTTCATCAAAAGTTAGCAGATAATTTTTGACGATAAATACCGTCATGATTGGTCTTTGACTTTCTACAATTCGTCCAAAATCACCTTTGAACGGTCGTACTACCACTGGTCAAAGGAATTGGCCGCCGGTAACATCAATACGGAGCCGAGCACACATCTCAGCAACTTGAAGAATGCTGGCACTGAGACCCTCTCGGCGAGCCAGTTCGGGACCTTTCTCGAACAGTAGGCAGACCTCAGTGTAGGTTGGAAAGATCTGGCGACAGGGTACTGGTTTGGAGTCAATGTGCATGTGCCTGTTCAGGTCTTCGGCATTGGCTACGAGCCGTACTATAATGTGACCTGGAAGGATGGGAATGGAGAGATGGGCTGGCACAAACCGAACGAACCGACAGAGCCGTTCAGCTTCCCCGAGAGCTTAGCATTTCGCGTTGAAGTAGGCGCGCAGCGCACCCACCAGACTATCCAAGTCACCGTCAACCTTCGCAACTTGAAGAAGTAGTGTAGCTGTCTTGAACATATCTCAACTCGAATACTCGCAGTTCAGTTACTTGAATATAAATCGGGTTACGAGTTTCGAGTTTACGTAGATGTAACTTTTTTGATCAGTCTGACTTCTGCGTCAGAGACGTTCAGTGTTGCCAGCGACTCGACTGAGGTAGCAAATTCCCCGGGATCGACTTGGAGCTGACTCAGTCGCAGTGTCGCCACTAAGTCGTGTCCTTGGTGCTATTTCGGTTCGGCCTCTAAGGGCATACTTTGTACATGCATACACTTATATTGAGTGCAGTGGAAAGATTGCTGCAAACACTCAGGATAGAATTTTTAAAAGAACGCAACCTTGTGTCAAAAACAATGTGTCTGAGAGCATTTGACGTACTGCAGGCAAAGAATGAAGGGAGTAGATAGTTACGTACCGCTGAGCACCGCACTATGGCAGGAATTGTAGTCATCCAAGACGAGTTCTGTTCGATCATCTTTCCACCAGTATCCTTTGAGGACCATGCCATTGATTTGTCCAGATTAGACAGGTTGTGCAAAAGCCGCACAAGCCGCATGCGGCTTCATGCGGCTTTTTGGCATTGTGCAAAGCCGCGGGGAGGATTTCAATATCCCGAACCCATAAACCCACTGGAAATGACTCATACGAATATCATTTCGAATGTTCTGTCCATGTGGCTATCCAATCAGATCCAGCGAATATAATGATTTGTCCTTGAGTTTCCGCGTTGATTCCACAGCACCTACAAACTGAATGACAAATGGAACAGCCATCCCATAGTCTAAAATACTTCCCTCCACTCAGCAGGTTCACTGAAAGTTCGACCCTTCCTAGATGAACTCGGAAAATCCCCGCGGCTTTGCACAATGCCCAAAAGCCGTGTGCGGCTTGTGCACAACCTGTCTATTAATCGATTCGAAACCGAAATCAAACTGTACGAAATGTTCTATGAAGTTGTCAGAGATGTTCACTGTTGTGTTGTCTTGAAATCAATTTGTATTCAGCCCCCTGCAGCTTGCTTGCTTGAGAAACCAATTCTAAGTGCTCTACCTTTTCTCAGTCCTCTCTGTCTATCTACATGTTTGTCTAGCCGTTCTGACCTCAAGACGCAGGAACATAGCCACCATTTTGAGAGTCAGGATAGCTGGGCAAATATATAGGCGCCGAGGTACACCGCACGGGCGTCATGTTCTCGAGCTCCTATCGTTCAACCAAAGGTTGAAGTAGACTAAATTAGATTCTCTTGTGATTTTCTTTGCCTTCTGTAGTAGCATGTTTGTATTTTACAGTCACGGCGTGAATGCTTGCATCATCCTGATTTAGAAATTACCTTCAGGGCGGAAATTCGTGATTTGAACTCGACCTTCTTCGAGTCAGCCTGCATGCCCTTAGTTGAGATTCTATGACCGAGGAAATCGACCTCGTATTGGAAGTGTTTCGTCTTCTTTGGGTTGCAATACAGGGAAGGGACTCCTTTTTGGGCATGTCAAATACAAGTCATATGTGCTTCTTGTTCTTCCACAGTTTCGGACCAGATGATAATGTTGTCTAGGTATACATCATAGATTTTTCCTATGAGTTTAAAAAGCGTAGCAGTGACGCGGCACTGTTGTTTTCAGCATGGGTGAGGGCGAGATAATACGGGTTGCGATAATTTGATTGTGAGGAGGAGGTGGACAAGGATCACGATGCAGTACCTTTGCTGAACTGGGTCTTTTTGTGTACGGGATCGTCGCCATTGTCGCATCCGTTGCACCTATTTTCCTTGCTATCCCTGGTGGAGGCGAGACAGCAGAGGGTGTGCAGGTTATATTTGCATTCCTATCTATGTAATTTTCCCACCAGGCTTGGGAGGGGGGCGTGCATAGGCATATAATATATAGTTCGGAACAGCTTTTCATTCAGACGCTGCTTGAAATCTGTGTTCAAGCACAGGGTCGATGGTTACTGCCATGTCCTCGAGCTCACTGAGTCACATGACCCAAGAGCATGGCTATGTTGTGGCCACGGCTGCGACACGCAGACTCTTTTCGATTGGGCAAGGAGACCACACAGAAAGACGACATCCAACCATGTTCTCCCAGGATTGAATGGTTTACTTCTCGCAACCAGGGTTGCACCTACAGCTACTTAGTGTTACCGCGGCTCGGCTACGGATGGCTCAGCTCGGCTTCCGACATGAGCCGTCTAAAATAGCTCGGCTCGGCTCAGGGCCGGCTGGCTCCGGCTCAGCTCGCAGCTCGAGCCGCGGCTCAGCCTCTTGAAATGAGTACCTTCTGAGGCCACAGAAGCCTTATTCATACTGATTTACACCAAAAGGATGATTGAGTTCTGCTTCCGAGTCGCTGTCAGCCTGGCATGACGTGGGATTCCGTTGCGGAAGCACGTGCTCTTAGCGGGCAATCCCTCCTTCCAGCGTTGACCGAATGGATTGCACGACCGATTAAATCCGACCATTTTTGCATGTGAAGGCTGTGGCAATGGGCGCGATTTGGGGCAATTTGAACCCCTTGGGATGACCGGTTTTGTGAATAGGACGAAACCGCGCATTTGAGCCGGTGACGTACAGGCTCATTCGTAGTCGCCGGCGCGGAAGGCTCCGACTCCTGGCTTCTCGGACATTCATCGTGCGAAAGTGCGTGCTGTCCTGACGAGGCGCTCAAGGTAACCACCCTTGTCTTCCGCCTCTAGATTCTCTGCGCAGGAATACATCCTCTTCATCCTTTCTGGGGGCGGCTCTTTCTGCTGTTTAATCTTCATTTGGACTCATACAGTGTTCCGCTTACAGAGAATCGGCGGTATAACAATCCATTTTGACCATGTCTGGCCAGAAGAATGAATCCCCAACCGTCATTGCCACCCTCTATGGTGCGTGGAGAAAATTTGTGATATGTCAACATCCTGATTTCGTGTCCCCAGGAGGCACAGGAGGAGTGGGTGGCATGGGCGGCATAACGGGTGGTGCCGCAGGAAAAGGGGAGGGTGCCACGATGAAAATCAGTAGCATTCAAAACATGACAAACCATATGTACGTTGGTGACATCCCCCGTTCCTTTTTCCACAGTCCTTTCTCAACTTTGCTGCTTGCAGTGGAGGATCCCTTGTAGTCCACATTGATAAGTTAGTGTTATTGAAATTTCTGTGTTGAATATCCTTCAAGCTGAATTGTTCTAGACTGAAAGAAGATCTAGGCAAGTGGTTGGAGTCTCCTCCCGATACAAAGGACAGACAGCACGAACTACGGAAACTTCATCATGAAGCCACTGGGTGCTGGCTCCTAGATGATGTCCAGTTCATCAATTGGAAGGCCACACCCAGTGTTTTATGGATCAAAGGAATCTGTAAGTAAATTGAATTCTGTTCCAATCCCATGTCTAATAATTGTTTGCAGCTGGTACTGGAAAGAGTGTTCTAAGGTGATTTGTATTGCTATTACACACATGATCTGCTGCTGAGAATCCTACATGGCCAGTTCAACAGTGATTGAAGAAATCACTGTGGCCTGTCCAAAGCAGTCAGCTGTTGCATTTTTCTATTTTGATTTTAGGAATGAGCGGCAGCACATGGACATCATGCTACGGTCAATCATCTGGCAGCTCTCTGGACAGTCACCTTCCCCTTATAGAGCTCTTCAGCAGCTGTATGGAAAGCTGAAAAATGGATCTATACTGCCCCAGTGCATCCATCTCCAAGAAGTCCTCGAGAATTTGCTTTCAGAGTTAGACTGGACATATATTGTCATTGATGGGCTTGATGAATGTAAAAAAACTGACTGGAAGCCTCTTATCCAGTTTATTCACAGCCGAATTCATCCCATAAAGAAGGGACTGCATCTCCTGTTTACCAGTCAACCTCTTGGGGAATTCACAGAAGCATTCAAGGATGTAGTCTTCATTGAGCTTGGTTCTGCAGTTTCAACTGGCGACACCAGATCTTACATTGGTAGCGAAGTTCCTGGGGTCGGTAATTGGGCTAGTAATGACAAGTATGCAAGGGATGTCACAGAGCAAATTGTGCAGAAGAGCAATGGAATGTTGGTCCTCTCTTCGTGCTGTGGTTTGTCCTCAAGCTAACTTCCATATCCAGGTTTCGGTTAGCTGCATGTCTCCTCATTGAACTGGGTCGTTGTTATTGGAAGGATGACTGGGAGGAAGCCCTCACATCTCTCCCACCTGATTTGTTTGGGATTTACAACTGATTCTTGACTCAGGCAATATGCAATCTCAAAAGAACAGCTTTTATCCAAGCAATTTTCCGGTGGCTTGCATATTCTGCTAGACAACTCACATCAGATGAGCTGGCAGATGCTATTCCTTTCCGGCTGGATGACCCCATGTTTGACTTTTCCGACCCAGCTAAATCCAGTTATTACCCAGATAGACATCAGGGGAACTCTGGCATCTTCAAGTTGTTGGGGGGCCTGATTGTGATTGAGGAGAGTCATGGGCCTAAACCATTAATTGCTCTAGCACATTCATCTGTCAAGGATTATATCCTTTCTATGCAGTTCCATCAGGAATTTAGCTCAATCATTGACCTTACAAAAGCTGTCTCCCACAGATGTCTTGCACAAACTTGTGTCCGCTATCTCCTCCTTTTTGCAGATCCCAAACATTCAATGACCAGGGAGACACTCCCGGACTACCCAATTGCATTGTATGCAGCAGAATATTGGTTCCACCACCTGCAACTTTGTGATGACAAAGATAAAAAAGGACTGCATCCCTCAGCAATGCATCTCCTAGAGAATGGAAGTAGCCAACATGCTGCTTTCTATCAACTGCACAGATTGCACAGATGGCCTCGATTCATGTGGTATGAGACTCATGTTTGGGATGGACCCATACCACCCACAGTGTGTATGTGTTCTGAAATGGGCTATACTGAGGGAGTGTGCTCTCTGCTCCTTGAGCACAACACATCCATTGACTTAGTCAACAAAAATGGCTGGACTGCACTGCATCTCGCATTGAAGAATGGTCGCCTCAACATTGCAAGGCTGCTCATTGACTACAATGCATCTGTCAACTTAGTCAACAAAAATGGCTGGACTGCACTGCATCTCGCATCCAAGCATGGTCATCTCAACATGACAAGGCTGCTCATTGAGCATGAAGCATCTCTTGACTTAGTTGGCCTAAATGGCTGGACTACACTGCATCTTGCGTTGAGCAATGGTCACCTCGACATTGCAAGGCTGCTCATTGAATGCAATGCATCTGTTGACTTGGTCCAGAGAGACGGCTGGACTGCACTGCATCTTGGGTCAAGCAATGGTCACCTTGACATTTCAAGGCTGCTCATTGATCACAATGCATCTGTCAACTTAGTCAACAAAAATGGTGGGACTGCACTGCATCTTGCAGCAGAGAATGGTCACCTAGACATCATGAAGCTGCTCATTGACCACAATACATCACTCAACTTAGTCAACAAAAATGGCCAGACTGCACTGCATCTTGCATTGAGCAATGGTCACCTCAACATTGCAAGGCTGCTCATTGAATGCAATGCATCTGTTGACTTGGTCCAGAGAGATGGCTGCACTGCACTGCATCTTACATCAAGCAACGGTCACCTCAACGTTGCAAAGCTGCTCATTGATCACAATGCATCTGTCAACTTAGTCAACAAAAATGGCCAGACTGCACTGCATCTTGCATTGAAGAATGGTCACTTAGACATTGTGAGGCTTCTTATCGAGCACAACATATATGTTGACTTGGTCAACAAAAATGATTGGACTGTGCTGCATTGTGCATTGGAGGACAGTCACCCTGGCATTGCAAGGCTGCTCATTGACCACAATAGATCTGTTGACTCAGGTAGTGGAAATGGCTGGACTGTGCTGCATCTTGCATCAATGAAGGGTCACCTAGACATTGTGAGGCTGCTCATTGAGAAAAATACATCTGCTGACTTAGTCAACAAATATGGCTGGACTGCACTGCATCTTGCATCGAGCAACGATCACCTTGACATTGCAAGGCTGCTCATTGAATGCAATGCATCTGTTGACTTAGTCCAGAGAGATGGCTGGACTGCACTGCATCTTGCATCAATGAAGGGTCACCTAGACAGTGCAAGGCTGCTCATTGAATGCAATGCATCCATTGACTTAGTCAAGATAGATGGCCAGACTGCACTGCATCTTGCATCAAGCAACAGTCACCTCGACATTGCAAGGCTGCTTATTGAATGCAATGCATCTGTTGACTTAGTTGACATATATGGCCAGACTGCACTGCATCTTGCATCAATGAAGGGTCACCTAGACAGTGCAAGGCTTCTCATTGAATACAATGCATCTGTTGACTTAGTCCGGAGAGATGGCGGGACTGCACTGCATCTTGCATTGAGCAACAGTCACCTCAACATTGCAAGGCTGCTCATTGAACACAATTCATCTGTTGACTTAGTTGACAAATATGGCCAGACTGTACTGCATCTTGCATCGTACAATGGTCACCTTGACATTGCAAGGCTGCTCATTGAATGCAATGCATTTGTTGACTTAGTCCAGAGAGATGGCTGGACTGCGCTGCATCTTGCATCAAGCAACAGTCACCTCGAAATTGCAAGGCTGCTCATTGAACACAATGCATCTGTTGACTTAGTTGACAAATATGGCCAGAATGCACTGCATCTTGCATCATACAATGGTCACCTTGACATTGCAAGGCTGCTCATTGAATACAACACATTTGTTGACTTAGTCCAGAGAGATGGCTGGACTGCACTGCATCTTGCATTGAGCAATAGTCACCTCCACATCGCAAGGCTGCTCATTGAATGCAATGCATCTGCTGACTTAGTCGACAAATATGGCCAGACTGCACTGTACCTTGCATTAAGCAATGGTCACTTTGACATTGTGAGGCTGCTCAGTAAGCATGGCACCAGCACAACCCCAGGGAGGACAGTAACTCCCTTCCCCCATCTCCTTGACAATACCCCAGGCTTGGCCCTCTAATGAATGCTTGTTACGACCATGCACATTCCGATCCCTTTCCGGGCGTTTACGGCCCCGTTCCGATTGCTGCCTGACTTACGGCCGTTACATCCATCCTCGTTTTCCAGACGCAACTCATATTTCCGGCTCACGTCCGATCCAACACGCTGTTACATCTGGCTAGTTCCATTGACACACACCCTTTGGGGTTTTCGCAATGAAGGTCTTCTGAGTGTTCCCCAAATCAAACATATGACTTATGTAACTATGCTTCCCTCTTATTGTTCTTATTGTCTTTTGCTTACTTATTGTCTTTAACATACTTCTTTCCGCATTAGAACTATCTCCGTATTTAGTATAAATATGTATCATGTTCTACTATATCTTCAGTTGAAAGTTAATGTGCTTTGCCTCTGCATTGCTCTGTGGTCTGACTTCTGCTTCCTTCGTCGTCGAGCCAAGTTAGTTGGTGTACCCGCTCACCTATGTGGTATCACTTACGGCCCTTTACGTCTTCCGGCCTTTTCCGACATGGATATAACAATGCTTCTTTACAGATCTACAACTAGACTTTTTGCTTGTATTCAAAAGCCAGAAGTACACTGCAAAGTGAATCCATATGTCTTGAAAGTATCAATGGGAGGACCAAGAACTTCAATCACAGTGATTGTAGGTAGGATTGTGGCAGGGCTTGATTTGAACCCATTTACACCAAGCTTGTCACAAAGGAAGCCTCTCATCTGAGTTTGGTAAGATGATCAAGGATTGGGGAGTGAGGTGTTAGCTTCATAAAATGATGGCATAAAAGGATTAAGGTACAAGGTTTGAGCTATTTGACTTAAATACTTTTCAAAAGGTCTGATGGCAACTATAACGGTGCACTCTCATGCATCACTTCACTTTCTTTTTTGATCTTCCTTCACCCCTTTATTAAAATTATGTGTGTCTGTCTGTCCGAAGCCATTTTAAATTCCACCATCAATCCTCCGGCATCCTCCGATATTCAACTGAAGTGGTGGGGTGCAAAGCACCCCACCACGCTCTTGTTCCTTTAAGCTCTCTTGGCCCATTTGTATTTCCCTGACACCTAGGATCCTATATCCATCATTCATTTATCCCTATCCTACTCCTATTTTACTGATCATACATAAACTGTTGATATACCTTGAGGCTAGTTATGACTTAGGTCAATCTTATCCTTTACAAGCGCTCGCCGGTGCGAAGCGCCGGCAAGCACTTTATAAATAAGCGATGCCTGTCAGATGATCACAGAAGTTTACAAATGGAGATATGGCTTCAGACAGACATAGAGGTTTAATTTTATAAAGAGAGTGATGCCACTTACTCTTTGGCGTGACCAACTCCAACCTCCAATCTCCAACCACCAACAACCCATGAGCCAGAACTAGTAGCCAACTGCTAGCTGACTACTCTCCGTCACAAATTTTTAAGTGTTTGAATATCTAGTCGTTTCTTTGCTTGTTTACCCCTGCTCTGATCAACTGCAACTACCACTTTGTTGCCAACTCCCCAAGACTGAAGTATATTCACTATGGACAACAATGGTCACCATACTGGTGTGACCACTTCAGAAACTGATCACCTTGGAGATTTGTTAACAGCGCTCGATATGGCCCTAGGCAGGGGAATGCTGCCTGCATTCGGACACAAATAACATAGATTTCAGATTCAAGGAATACTGCACAGTTTCGTTCAATTCGGCACAGGTTGTGACCCGTGACCCAAAATACTGATTCCGCACTTTGGCAACCAACGAAGTTTGGCGTGACACTTCCAAAAATTCGACATACAAGACAAAAATTTTCAAAAATTCTCCCTTTTTTGCACCTCTGAGGGAGATTTGGCCCTGGTGTCACACATTTTACATTCAGCACTGGGCACTGTGACCCGTGACCGAGACCAACATTCATTGCGGCACAGGGGGTGCATGACATGTGACCGCCGAATTGAATGAAATTGCACAGTACAGGAAACTCATCGGCTGAGTAATCGGAACTCGTGGTAGCATAGAAAAGTTTCATCCCATTAATGAATACCAAGGCAACATCTTTTTGAAGCGCATTTTCGAGGACCCAGCTGCGTTCGAATTGGTAAACATGTTCCTGGCTTCAGCGGCGGGTGCACTCTGATAGATGACCAAAAGGCAACCAGAAAGTCTGCAGCCACAATGGTGCTGCAACTAACTTATGGCTACAGGATCAAAGAAAAAGGCAGTGATCCATTTTTTGATCTCAAATACCATGTTACCGCATGTTACATAACTACTTTGAATAGCAGGGAATGTTGGAATTCTCTGAGATCATGCGCCTGGGAGCATTCTTGATTGAGGTCCTCCCGATTTGTACATCCACTTGATACTTGTAAGGGCAACCTTAAGCTCGGTGCAAGGCACGGAAACTAGCGGGGGAATCCAAAGTATAAATATAGGGACTAGAATACAGGAGCGGAAATACTACGCACCTAGTGGGGGAATCCAAAGAGAAGAAAGGATGAGGATTCCCACGCTAGGCACAGCTTTAAAAACTAAGCTAGCCAGTAGCACGTGTCCAAACTGATCAACAAATGATGGATGTGATGGGGGACCGTGGGAGATGGCTGTGTGAGGTGGCCTCCCACAGCCACAGATCACGGGGTATGATGCACTATAGGTGACGAAGTGCTCAGCAATAGTCTCGGGCCTGGCTATGTGCCAGGGTGAGTGCTAGGGGTTGACCTGAGGAGGAAGAGAGCACAGGTAGGGAAGGGGGAAAACAGGGGCTGAGGTGGTGGTTCCCCTGACAATACTGTTGACTTGCAGAAGCTGACAATTCATGGTGAAATATATTCCCTCTTGGTATGTGCCAATACCGTGTCAGAAGAAGTTGAAACACATTGAAATTTTGATTCACCTCTAGGTTCCCCGGCACAAAGTTTAAACGCCTCGTGGAAAGATACAACCATTCATGCGATGAGCTTGCAGAGATTCCTCTGGCCTATGTTAACAAATGGTGAGAAATATATGCAACCATGGTTCAGTGGGCCAACCTCATCATTCCCAGGCTCAATGACAAGCAGTAAACTTGTACACTGCAGATTTACTAGGGCAACCGGAACTCTCTGCCCAGTAGTATTTTGATATAAAGTGAAGTGCAGCCTCGTTTTATTCAGCCGGTTCGGATACAGTATGTCATCGCTTACTTTAAACTCTGGTCTCAGTTCTAAGCATCTTTTAGACCGTTTCGGTTGGCTGTTGTGTTTCTCTGGGATGCCCAATATCTGTGTTCACATCCTACAGCAGATGCACGTTTGACTGCCATTTTTACAGACTACCCCCATGGTCGTTGTATATAAAAAGGATCATTCATAACCCTTGAATATAATCCCACCCTCACAGGCTGCTGCCGTGGTCCGAAACACCCAGTTTGCAAAGGTGGCCAGGTGGCTAGTCATTTCCCCTTTTGGGCACTCTGTCAAAAATAAATTCACTATGCCACAAATACAAATCCAAAATGACCCCAAATAGGCTCAAAGCCTTCCCAGGATGCACACTCATCTTATGGGGCTCATAACACCTGAGGGAAGTCCTCGATATGGGTACCAGTAGGCCGAAATGGCTAAGGTAGCCAGGATCCCCCTCCCAGATAGTAGTATCTGTCCAGGTATACTTATACCAACCCAAGCGGCACTGACATTATTTCGAGGTGTCCATCTCACCGATGTCTCTGTCTGGATCAGTGTCACCAAAGCGGTTGCTGGCCTCACGATTTCAAGGACCCTAGACAACAACAGTAATCCAATTGACCCGGTGGCCAATGTTACCGACAGGATTGTTTCATGAGTTTCTTCACACGTGCTTCTACTTTGAGCTCACGATCTGGCTTGAGGCGTCCTCTTCCTTTAAATGCGACATCAAACCAAGGTCCGAGCAGGTGCTGAAGATTATTGACAAAGCATTATCAACTAGCGGTGTATTGCGAGGTTGTAAGTGCTCTATTTACATTCCTTCGGGTTGAAGGGGTTGTTGTATGAATGGAAGTTCCATTGTGAACCAGGAGCTGTTGTGTAACACAAATGAGATTCTATGGTGGGACCATAACTTTGTGGTTCAACTTGGTTACTTGCATTCAACCCAAAGGTGGCAACCTCGAGTGGATCTGAACCGGATCTTGGAATCAGTTCATATTTTCTGACGATCACACCTATTGATGCATTTGGTGTGGAGCTCCACGGTTTCACCACTTATCCATGTTTTCAGCAATTTCAACCAGACTTTTAACTTCGTTTTGAGCCATCAACATTCAATGCTGTCAACAGATAGGACCATTCCTGGCCCCGCCTGGCCAGCTGGGAAGTTGAGTTGAAGGCAGGAGAAAATTGTGATTCAGGTCGGGACAATCCTCTTCCTGTCTTTCTTGACCATCTCGCTTTATTTCCAACTGATGGGACAAATTACAACAAACAAATCAAGTACGACTTTGTGTTGTTGGTCGGGAACGGTGACTTTGCAGTCTGTGGTTGCATTTCAAGTACAGAACAACTTGATGGCGGATATTTTGCATCCATTGCGGCTTGATGGGCGCTGCAAACTTCAATTCCGGATTGAGTGATCACATTGGTTGAACATATCTATCTCTCCAAGTACCATTTTTTCGTTCTTTCTTGGAGCTCCGATAAAACATTGAAATATGGGATATTTGGAAGCACAACACAGGAGTAGAACGGCTTGATGGCAGATGGTCTGCACCTGATTTCTGCAGTTTTGAGTGCAAACAGGCAACTGGTTCAATTCCAGGTTGAGTCTTGCCAATGGGCCATTGGAACTTTTTTTTTTGGTTCCTGGTGTTCTATAGCCTGAGCCTTGTTTAAAAGAAGGGATATATCTGCCTATGTGTATATGAGAGGATCTACTTAAGCAACCAACTGGGTATATACCAACTCGACAGTAGACAACAAGACATGCCTTCGCTTCGCTCCGGCAGAAGAGTAGATAAGGGAGAGGGCAATTACTACGCTTAGACCAGATGTATGGGAGAATTTGTTTATAACGAATGGCAGCATCATCTTCAACTGCCGCGAATATTCACGAAGGAATTCAGGCTAGGCGGGGCTTTAAGTGGATGCAGGATGCTTGGGTGTGCAGACGGATTGATTCGTCAAGGCTTCGACGAACCAGCAAGTGGGCGGGCAGTGAATGGAGAAAGATATGACGCGGGAAGGGCCAACTCCAGTTACAGTACACAGTGGTCTTGAAGGGGAATCGACTAAAACAGCCAAACATGGGCACTAGGGATGCGTGGGCAGGACACAGAAATTTTGGGTCTTCAGATAGAGAAGAGCAGGGTAGGAGCAAGGATGCGAAGACGCAATGAGTGCGTCGAGGAAGAGATCGATAATCACGCGTATAAACAAAGTCACATGTATGAGCGCTTCATACTCTAGTCTCCCTTCTCTCCGACTCAGGCTGGCTCGTGCCTCAGGTACCCTGAGCTCACATGTTGAAAAACAATTTAAGGCTCAGCCTTGATCCGAAAAGCAGTTCAAACATATACTCAACTGTTCAATAACACAACATCAAGTGGAGTTACATGCGTGCCATGACACAATCTAATCTACGTAAGATCTGCAACTCAATCCGTTCCGTTTCATAGCCAGATCCCACAATTTCAATAGAAAAGTTGGCGGAAGGGCTGGGCCCGAGTGAATGATGAGTGACGGTCCCAGAAGGTTGACAGAGATACATTAGCATCGAACTGGATACACAAAATGCGGAAGACGTACCAGGATCGCGTCCGTGACGCATCTGTTTGCTCGTAAAGCCCAATGAAAATAGTACGGATGATCGACCCGATGCGTCAGAGACGCCTGCGAGGCGACAGAGGGAGCTGAATGCGAAATCGAGCGTGATGCTGACGCGTGAAGGTTCATGGGGTTGGGCAGCGGTGGCGAGATAAATTGATAAACACATACCGCGGCGTAGGGTGTGGCTCGCAGGACACCGGAAATCCTGCATGCAGAATATGAGTCAGGAGTCGAGCTTTATATCGGAGGTGCGGCGGACGTAACGGGTCGCCTCGCTAAACCGCGAACGTTAAATGGGAAAGCTCGAAACGTGCTAACTATCTGTTGCCAATTTCTCAGCACATGCATTCGATTCTTAAGGTCGGTGGCGTACCAATGTGAATGTCGTACATTGAGTCCGAATGGAGGCCCGATTGCGACACTTTGGATAGTCACGACTGCCTGGAGAAGTGAAACAAAGTGTGCAGGACCTCACCTATCGAGAGGTAACGATAGCGCCAGGTTGTTGGAAGTCGCGCTGTGAGCGTTGGTTTGAGACTACGTATAAATAACACAACATTTAGGGTGTACCTGAATTGTATCGTCAGTGCCGATGAAGAGGCAACATAACTGATGAACTGAATGGGTCTGGCATCGGCAATTTCAGCTGTTCAATGAAGAAGCGTACGTACATACATACTGTCGTGTTCTGCGCTGACCTGTTTCCAAAATGGTTAGCGAGATTGAAAGTATGATTCTGAATGAGGAACGCACGATACCAGTGCCTAAATAGGGAAATGGAAGGATTCGAGGATCGGGGCGATAAGCGGGACAAAAGAAGAGAACGGGACAGGTTTCAGTAACGGACAGAAGCCAAGACAATGACCCAGGCGATCTTGAGATGCTGGAGGACTCTTTCAGCTCGGTTGAGAGGATCCCTTAGTACCAAAACTTGAGAGGTCTTGACCAAGGACTTTAGCGTCTAGTGGAGCCAATTTGAGCGTTTTGAGCAATCTCTGGAACATCCTGAGGTCTTGCAGTGCCGAGAAGGGTCTTTGTGTGCAAGTCTTTGGCCTCCCAGGTTTTGAGAGAGACCTTCGTCGTGATTTAAGCTTTGATGAGCCGGAAAGAGCGGGGGCTCAGGATTTGACGGTTGCGAGGTCCTGCCGAGGCACTTGACTGACGGAAGAATCGGCGTTGAAGTACGGTATTGACGGGCGGAAGAATGCTAGGGGGCTGTTGGATGATGGTGGGGGAAGGAGGAAAGGTGATTGATTAGACGGACGCCTCCCTTTTGAGTAGGCTTTGAGCGCGCAACATGTGGAGCGGCACGTAAGAAGTGGAACCTGCCGGAGCTAAATTGTGATTTGAGTGGTCATCTTGAAATAAACACGAGCGCCATGCGATGCGGGAAAATGCCGAGTGGGCGCTTGGTGGGCGCTCCGCTGAAAAAAAACAGCTGTATCTCCGGGAATTAGCGGTGGCGTGCGCAAATAAGAAACGAAGCACCATGGGCACACCCAATCCAACGGCACGGAGCCATCCGGAACCAAATAGCAATTGAGCACGCCATTGGGAGGTCGGAGGCAAGGCGGGGAACGTGTTTGAGAAAGAAAATCCGAATTCAGATCAATCAGATGGGCAAACAGGTGCATCGTGATACGAGGCATCTGCTTAATATACGAGGTATCCCCACCTGGTGCAAGCAGGCAACTGGTTGGATTCCCCATTGAGTCATGTGTTTTGTCCATTCATTTTTCAGGACTTCTCTAAGATAGATGTCACCCGGATCCAGCACCTTTATGTAAGCATTAATGTTTGCACAGCCACCCGCCAAATTTCGAGGCTCGTAAAATCCGAAATTCTGCCCTGGGGAGCCTTGTTTTGGGGAAGGAAATTTTATTTTGAACAGTTTTCATACATTCCCCTTGTTGGAGCATTTATCAACCAGGACACAGGAATTTGATACCATGCAGGTGTAGTTGAATGTGTTGTGTCGGGAAGATCACATGTATCACGTGCTAGATTACATTATCTGCCAAATGTTGAGCATATTGTTCGATTTCCTTCAATTCATATGGTCACAGGTCACAAGCACAAAAATCTACGAAATATTTCGTAGGTCACAGGGTCACAAGGGCTCAATACGGAAGGTTCTCACCAATTTAACACCAAAAATTGGCTCCAGGTGGCCCTGCGGGGCAGTTTTTATCAGAAAATTTTCATAAGATGGGTGTCACCCCGATCCAGCACGTGCTTATATAAGCGAAATGATCGCGTCACAAAAAACCTATCTCCTCCTTCCACAAACACTTTATGATAATTATAAGACCACCAAACTATAGCTAGGAAGCATATCTATCATTCTATGTAGGGATTTCAGCTACTTTTTCCATCTTGCAGAGTCATAAGACATTCTTTCCAAAAAAGGTAATTGTGTTTGAAAAGCTTCCAAACTGCTTTTCGATGCGTTTGAGACGGTGTTGTGAGAAAATATGTTCAACATTTGGCGGATGACGTAATCATACACGTGATCTTCCCGACGCGACGCGACACGTTCAACTACACCTGCATGGTATCAAATCCCTGCGTCCTGGTTGATAAATGCTCTAACGAGAGGAATGTATGAAAACTGTTCAAAATAAAATTTCCTTCCCCAAAACAAGGCTCCCCAGGCCAAAATTTCGAAATTTTTTCGCGCAAACCTCGAAATTTGGCGGGTGGCTGTGCAAACGTAATGCTTACATAAAGGTGCTGGATCCGGGTGACACCTATCTTAAGTTGCACAGGTCGCAAGCCCACATATAAAAGGATCATTTCTTATTTGATGTCACGTGCCAAAGTGCCATACAAATTGAATGAAATGGAACAGTATTTTCTTACAATATTGTCTCAAATGCGTCGAAAAGCAGTTTGGAAGCTTTTCAAACACAATTACCTTTTTTGGAAAGAATGTCTTATAGCTCTGCAAGATGGAAAAAGTAGCTGAAATCCCTAAATAGAATGATAAATATGCTTCCTAGCTACAGTTTGGTGGTCTTATAATTACCATAAAGTGTTTGTGGAAGGAGGAGATAGGTTTTTTTGTGACGTGATCATTTCGCTTATATAATCACATGCTGGATCAGGTTGACACCTATCTTAGTAGAAATGAGGGTTTGTCAGAGTGCACAGTGTAGGTATAGACTGACTTTATGGCAGATGGTTTGCACCATCCAAAGGAGACAGCGGGTTCAATTCCTGGTTCAATAGTCTTGTACCTGACCGTCATGACATCCCATATGGGAACCCTGTCATGATGGTCTGGGCACAAGTCAGCTCATTAGCCGTACCATCATGCTATCAATTCCTGATGTCTTTTTACCACGGTCTCTCTGCTAGCATTCAGCCTCTGCATGCACTCACATACTGAGCCTCAAAAAATTTAATTTACTCAGTATTAGGACACTGAACTAATTTAGATTTTCTGTTTGCTGCCTGCCATCGACTTTCATTCTTTTGAGGATATGGGTTGCGAAAGCAACAGTTTTTTTTTTTTTTTGTTCTTTCTTGGAGCTGTGCTAAAGTTAAAATGTGTGATATCAAGTGCACAACACGGGTATAGAATGATTTTGATGGCGGATGGCCTGCACCTGCATGTTGTAGCAGGGTTTTTTCAAATTTGCTAGCAGGTAACTGGTTCGATTCCGGGTCAAGTCATACCATGTTCACATCACAAATCTTTTTCTGCCCAAGCATGGAAGAAGATATTGGTCTGCACCCACTCTTCATGGAAAGACATTTACCTGGGATAATTGAGGCAGGTTCCAAGTTGGGTTTTACTTAGACTGGATCATTTCCATGTTCACAATTTTTGAGCCGTGCTGAAAGGAGGAGATACATTTCAGTACTCAACTGAGGCTGTAACAAATTGTTCACATCAGCTTCCTGTACTGGCAGCCCCAATTCACAGCAGCTTGCAGGAGACCCATTCAATTCCGGGTTAATTCATGCTCCAGGATTTGAAATTTTTGGTTTTTTTTGGTCGTTGCCGTGACGGGGACTTGCGCAAGCACTCAATACTCAACTGTTGTCACATAAGTATACAGTATACTGACTTGATGGCAGATGTTCCACCCTGCTCGTTATAAATTGTGGGAAGCCAAAGGAGAGAGCAGAAGGAGCCGGTTCAATCCTCAATCCCATGTCCTAGAGTTAGGTGCTCATAGGAAGGGGGCATGGAATATTCAAATATGAATGTAGTATAGAACAACTTGATAGTGATGGTCTGCAGTGTGTAGGCACTATTGAAAATCTGCCAGGGAGGTTGCATTTCTTTGCACATGAGATATATTTGAGTACTGAACCGAGGATGTGAAGACTTGATAGTGAATGGTTCACACCTGCTTTCTATGAGGTGGGAATCATTTGCAGCAGGGAACTGGTTCAAATCCGGGTCAAGTCATGCTGCACCAGTATCCTAGATTTTTTGGTTTTGTTGGTTGCCGTGGGGCAAGCACTCAATGTTCAACTGCCATTGTATATAGAGTATACTGACTTGGATTTGTCAGCAACGGCCTCTGGGTCGGCTAAACAGCAAGTAACCCAGCTCGAACCCCAACCAGGAGAAACCCGATAGACGCTAGTAGCTCGTGTGTTCCCCGAGCAGTAGGACCAGTTGTATGGTGTCCTCCCTAGGAGGCCGTATGTCATAGGTCGGGATGTGAGGCGGAACCCGGAATGAGTTGAAGAAGGTGTGATATCCACTCAGGTATACAACCCGGGGCATGGATATAACCTGTAGCACAATGTGGAGGAAGTGGGGGCAGGGTGGAGACAATGCCTATGTCAAGCCAAGGTAGAAGCCTGAGATTAGACAAGGTAGAATCTACTGTACATGGAGATTCTACCAAGCTTATATAGGCTTCTAATAAATTAAAGTGATCACAGTCAATTGTGATCAGTTCCTGTACCGCAGCATTAAGGAGTGTTAATGCTGATACTCCTGTACTCCTCTGTGTCAGTTTCCGTGGTGTCGGAGGACCTAGGAGACCCAATGTTCAGGATTCCTAGTCCTGAATGTCATCATATCCAGTGGTTCAAACCCCGATCGGTTTGCAGCCAGTCATGTACTTCGTGTACGTTTCTGTGTCAGCCATTGGTGCGTCCGGGGACTAGGATTTGTCTGTACAGGTTCCTAGTCCCTAATGTCTTCTGTATCCCATGGCGCAGACTCCCCGAGTCTGTGGCTTTAGAATCCGAGGCCAGGTTTCAACCGTGAGAAGGTCACATGGTGATGTCATGAGAGTCCCATGCCGCTAAGATGTGTCTGTATCCATACGGACGTGTCATGTGAAAAAGTAGAACCTGGACGATTCATGACAGGATTCCGGGTTGCTGAGTTATACACTATCAGATTTCCATGTTGATAATTTTTGAGCTTGAGCCTCGCTGGAATGAAATGAGGAGATATGTTTGAATATGTAATGACTTGATAGCAAATGGTTTGCACCTACTTTCTGTGACAGTGAAAGTGACTTACAGCACCAAGGAAAGTAACCATATTGCAATGCGGTCAGCCGCTATCACGAGCCGCAATGCAATGTGGTCGGTCCTTGGCCACACGGCCAATAGTACCTGCATTGCAATGCGGCCATGGCCTTCGCCCTATTATGTATTAGGTACTCTTTTCCGTGCAAATATATTATTATTCCGTTCGGCATGCGTGGCAGCCACCCCATTTTGATTGCAGCACGAGGAAATCATAAAATTCACCCATATTCGTCTCATTCCGGTTAAGCATCAACAAATATTGTACTCAACACATACAAAAGCTCGGCTAATACTCGTAGCCATGGCGATCCTCGCAAATCGTCCTCTCCCGGCCTCACGACTCTGTATCAACCCAACAATGCGCCATCGCGCCCGCCGGTCCACCCCACAATGATACCCATCTCCAAAAGGCAATTCACTCCAGAATTTCGTCGTCCGCCTCGTCCTCATAATCCGGCGGCCCCTCTTCTTCCCTGTCCTCCCATTCTCCTTCCTCCCCATCGTTGTCATTCAGTGGGATCACCACAGTCGCCCCTGAGACCGTTTCCCGCGCCAGAAATGCGCACCCCTTTTCCCTGATCCGCACCCATTTCGCCGTTAGCTCCTCCGACATCTTCGTCTCATGATCCACGCCACCAGGCTCTCCTGCAGTTCGTCCGCCACAGTTCCCACGCGAGCGCCTACCCGCGTCACCCATTGCGCCGCTGACTAATAACCATATTTAATGGTCCGCCGCATCTCTTCCTCCACCAAAACGACGTCCTCGTGCCATCATCGCGTTCAAGCATAAGCTTTACACCACTCTACACGTTACCCTCTACTAGCTCCGCCTCCGTTGGGTCCTCGGGATTGGCCTGGTACCAGATCCACGACAGTGTTCGCTGACCCTCTCCCAATGCCACAACCCCGAACGCCGCCACACCCCCCTCCTCCTCAACGTCCTCGTAGTCATGCACTGCCTTCCGCCTCCTCCTCTGTCAGTGCGCGCTCATTGAGCGCATGTACATCCTTGTCCACCAGCACCTTCAGCTCCGTCTCCCATGTCCCATGCCCCTTCAACCGCGCCAACGCATTGTGTGCATACCGATACCGCAATTTGGCCTTGTGGATCCTCAGATTCACCTGCCGAAGTACCCCCTGCCCCTGTACAATGCCGCAGGCGGAAGCGGTTGGTCATTGTCTGGGTGCGCAACCCCTGCCGCAATGCATGCAGTGCCTCCCATGCTTCCCCTACCCACAACTCGGCCTCCGCATCCGGCAGTCCCTCCGCGCACGCCCTCACGCGCCTGCTTTTATCTGCTATCTCTGACGGCATGAACAGCTGTATCGCCTCGGCGTTGTGCTCCGTTTCCGTGTCCCAAGATGTGTGCTGCGCCGCCATCAGGAAGCGACGTAAACTCGGCATGTAAGTGCCCTGCAATTTCTGGAAGGCACGTATGTGCTTTGTCAGCACCGTCCGCCGCTTCAAGAAGTCGAGGGTCTGGGCGTCCGTTGGGTTAGCGACCGCTTTCACGTCAATGGCCAGATAGCGCCTGTTTATTGCATCAAATTTCTTCCCCCACGGGGCCCACGCCGAGTAAGAAAGCAATGCACTGTGATTCCTCGATCTCCATTCCCATTATGAGGAATGTGCTCGGGGTGTCCTCCCGCTCAAGTTCCTCCCCCTCTCCGCTTTGCAACAGTTCTTCCTTCGCCAATTTGCGCTGAATTTCCTGCATAGACATTACTACACATCAAAGATCAGTCGCGATTCACATGTATACATCGCAACGGACTAACCTTTCTCCTTCAGCTCAAATGGCGATTCCGTTCCATCCTTGTGCTGGCGCGACTCCCAGTCATGCACCCATTTCTCCCAACCCGCTACCAAATCCGGCGCCGAAGCCCGCAGCGCTGAGTCGAAGGCCTCGAATGTGTCGCGATGGACTTGGCCGTCTTTGACGTTCTCAGCCATTCGCTTTGGGAACAGTCGCCGCCAAGCCACTGTTTGGCGCCAATTGTGGAAGCTGAATAAGTCCTCCAGCGTCGACACCCGTGTGCCAAGACCCATCATCTTCGTGGATGCAGCCACCCCATTTGTGAACTCCCAGTTTTGCTCCACCGTTTCGCTGTGGGTTCTGCCTGCGCCCCACATGTAATGGAAGGAGAAGGCCGAATGACATGCCTGTTGATGGGGCGGAAGGTGAAAGTTCGGAACCTTGAACCAAACGCAGGCGCTCGGGACGAGGAAAGTCATCCAGTCGGGCATTTGGCTCATTCGCGACCAGAAGTTCTTGCCGTATTGGCAAGCGATGTCGTAGGAGAGAATCAGGTAGAAAATGAGAAAATTGAGCAGCGGCAATCTGAGAATAAAATCCATATTGGAGTACCTGAGAAATCTAGTACGACCCCAAAATAATAAATGAAGCTGATGAAAAGTACCACGCACCGTTCTCCTAGTTGCAAATCCCCAATCCCGTTAGGTCGCCACATATTATGATGTGCGCATGTCACACCGCCCACCCCTGTCATCCGCAGGCCCTTCACGCGCTTCTTGTTTGCGAGGAATAGCGCCTGGAACCCTGAACAACTTGATACCTCTTCCTCCGACACATGATTGCTGAGAAAGTCGGTATACTTCTTGTGATTGACGAAGTAGCCACAGCCATCATTGAGGATTAGATCCTTCGCGGTGGACCCGATGTTCCGGTTGATCAGACGGAAATTACAGTCTTGCGCAATAAATAAAAAATATTTGTATCTGCATGTCGTGGATATTGGCAGACTAACAACCGGTACTCGCGAATGAAACGCACCGCAAGTCTTCGGGCATTTCCTTCCAATTTATCCGGTCCCACCCATCGGGGAGGTTTCTCCCTGGCTGCAGACAGGCTCGACATTGCAGTGCGAGCTCGCCCTGCGCTGTTCCGTGAACGCCTGATGGGTCATGACCCTGCCCGGCCCGCTTCATCACACTTGTCATGCGGTATTGGCGTACGATGTGGCGAAAGGCGCGTCGACGATCCTAAAGGCAGTCACGTCAAGATTTTGAATGCCACGTAATGACCCGATAGACGTACCAGGACAGGACTCAGCCCATCGCTATTTGTCAATAGCTCGAGCGACCGTAGAAAATCGTGGGCCGATACGTTCCTTGCCCAAGCAATTCAAGATTTGAAACAGACGCACGACCGCAAAGGTCGCGCACGTCTGTGGGTCACGTGCCGTTGCGGGCCACAAGCATGCTCGCATTAGCTGCTGCCTCCGCTTGACCCGGCTGTCGCAGTTGCAGAAGTTGAGGGCTACGTATTGAACACCAGTGACGTCGATGATAACGAACGTCTTGGTCGCTTTCTCAGGATTATTGCAATCAGTGCCCGGTGGATGACCCAGCTGGACTACGAGATTCAAGTCCTTGAGAGAGCGTCGCTCAAAAAAGGTCCCGTTCCACTCCTGACGGTACCATGTCAGTCCCCGCTGCTCTTCCAAGGACTGTACTACGCACCTGAATCCAATGCGTTGGTAAAAAGGCGTGGCGCGCCACGACGCACTTCTGGCAGTACAGCCAGAGCCCAAAGCACGTCTGCTGAGCACACCTAAAGCGCGGGTTGGGCTCGCCGCACCCCCCGCACTTCGAATAAATACTGGCATACTCCTGACCCTCCAGGCGAATCATTTCGTCAAGATATTCGTCCTGGTGCTCGGCCCACGTTAACATCGGGTAGTCCTTCACGAAGATACAGTGTTAGCACAATAGATTCGGAACCCTTCCAACCAGACGCACCGAGTTCTCGTAGACTTTCCTTCTCAACTTCAAAATGATCCCATCCGAGTCTGTGTCCTGAACCTTAGCGAGTAGAGTTGTGTCCCCAAGATCGTAACCAAAGTCAGGATCGTCCACAGCTGCATTGGTGTTGTAGTCTTCCTGGAAGTAAGAAGGAACGGAGGACTGCGTGCTGACAGCGTGGACGTGGGCTATGGCGTTGCGGCCATTTGCTGAAACAGAAACAGCCTCGGCGCGATGAGGCTCGTGGATGTGCATTGCTGGTGGTGGAGCGCATTCGCCCCCACGATGGCCCTTGGTCTTCTGCTTTCCCTTTCCTACTATCGTGCGCCAGAGTGTGGATGAAAGAGGATGCACTGCCCCAAAAGGCAGCCCTCCGACCGCAATGTAACAACCGTGTTACATTGCAGTCGGACGCGTACGCGATGAGACAAAGAGATCACACCACCATATGTAACCCTAACCTGATCTTACTGATCTCCTCGCATCCAAAAAAGCGCGCAACAACAGAATGGATTCGCAAATTCAAAGACAAACAGAGCTACTCTACGGCGACAAGCCCACCCAGATCGTCTTGTTGCAAAAGGGAAAACTCAGTCCTTCCTAACTGTACGAGACCCGACTCTTGTCAACACGGGCTGGGTAATCAGCTGCCCTGTTTGCGCCTCCGGCTCGTCGATCTGGGAGCCTTGCGGAGAGTACAATTGCAGTTGGGGTGGGGGCAGGTCCAAATGTGCTCGAGGCGCAGCCGGATGCAAACGTAACAGTAGCTATGGCCGCATTTGGTTCTGTATCCCCACTCTTCAGCAAGATACCGGTTCAATGGTTTTAAAAAAAAAAACGTACACGACGGGGTGCGATTTGATGCATTCACAAAGAATGCATTTATGGCCAGCCACGGTGATGTCGCTATGGGGGTGCACGTCGTCAGCGGGACTCTCAGGACCTCTTGCCTTGTCCGCTTGCCGTACGTGTACCGGATGCGTGTTGGCGCCTTGGAAGGGGCCGGCCCGGCAGCCACCGCTTGCAGGCACGTCTCTCTTCAGAGTCTTCTGATCGTTGACGGTGGCATAGTCGCCGGAATGCGCTCGCGTGATCCGATAGGAAACGCCAAGGCCACAGATAATCAAGTGTTTGCAAGAGGAGCATGGTTTGCCAGGAAAGACTGTTCAACAACAACTGAGTGAGCAAGCGAGCACTTGAACGCGTGCAGAAACATACCTCTAGCTCGGGTTGGCCCTTGGCAGAATTTGCCCTCTGCGAGAGGAGAGAAAATGTAAGTCAGAAAAAACCCCTTCCGTCGTGATGATTTTGAAACTCTTCTCGCCGGAGAATTCGGACAAGGTGATGGCAAGGAGGCGCGCGCGCGCTCCCATCACGCAACCCTCACATGCGGGCAGTGCCCCGCACCCGCATGAGTTGCATCTGTAAAATCCCGGCCGCCCGCAGGCACACGGGCCTGTGGTAGAAAGTGTAGCATCTGCGCCTCGCATTGAGCCAGACCATGCGCGCACGACTGGTTTTGGAACGTACCTCGGATCCATCCTCGAGTTATTCGATGAAGTGTCCGGCTAAGAATTAGGACAAGGTGATGGTAGGGAGGCGCGCGCGTGCTCACTTCATGCAACCCTCGCACGTGGGCAGTGCCCCGCATGAGTTGCATCTGTAAAATCCCGGTCGCCCACAGGCACATATCCCTGTGGTAGAAACTGTAGCATCTGCGCCTCGCATTGAGCCCATACGCGCGCGACTAGTTTTAAAACGTACCTCGGATCCATCCTCAATCAATTGCCCCATCAACGCATGATACATGCCCGTATTGCGTAGCGAACCGGTACCAAGAGGCAATCCTCTGAAACTCGTGGAGCCGCACGATTTGATTCGCGATGCAGAATTCTCCGAGGTGTCGGCGGAAGGAAAATGCCTCTAGCATGGTCAAAGGCTTTCGGGGCGCGCTGGCCAGTGTGCACAGAGACCTTTCAGGTGGGAGAGTTTCAGTGGCACTGAGTGGAATTTGGGAGGAGAAAATAGAGATATGCTGGACGGTTATATTGTGTAATTTTATCAATCTACTCTTCATCCGATAGCGCCCTATTGCCCTGCAGAGTGTGAAGTTGCCGCGCAAGGCGTAGGAATTCGGAGTAGTGGGCGAGGAACTCCAGCACAGCAAGGTATGAAATTGGTAGATGTAGACGCTGTCTGTGAGCTCAGTCAATATGATTGCGTGTACCATTAATGTCCCACGACAAACTATTTATGTCCCAGATTAAATGTTTTGGCCCCGGTGTTCAATCCATATTGTCCTCCCACCAAACTGATTTGGTTTTGCTACCCTGACATTTGTGTACTGATCACATTGGGATTATGTCCCAGTGTACTGCCTTTTTGGCCCCGGTGCCAAGACATTGTCGTCCCGGTCTTATCCGCTTTCGGCCCTCGGATCAAACCTTTCCCGTTATCACATCAAAGATTTCATGCCCTCAAATCAAACACTTTCCGTCCCGTGTTTACCGTTCTCCACAGCCCCCCGTCCGATTCTCTCAAAATTTAAGTCTATCCGCATCAGAAAAGAGAGTACTGCTCGGTAAAAATGTCAGCGAAGCATAATGTTCAGGTGTTCAACCAGTATCATCCCAAACAGGTAATTTTACCCAGAGAGATGATGCCAATCAGTCCGGCGCTGCTGTTATTGGTTCATGAGACTTGGGTATCAATATTCTGGCTTTAATAGATGCTACGGAATCTAATACAGTCCTCCAATGGCTCAGAATGCCTTAGCTGGTGGATCCCTTGAACAGACAATTTATTTCTCTCCTCCATCAGTACTGCACACAGGTGTAAATTGAGTGTGGTTTCAAGACGGGTTCATGAGTCTTGGATATCGGTATTAGGGGTCTAATAGATACCAGAGCATCTAACACAGTCTTCCGCTGACTCAGAATATCTTAGCTGGTGGATCCCTTGAACATACAATTTTTTTTCCGCTGCCATCAGTACCGCAAACAGGCGTAAATTGACAGTGGGTTTACAACAGGTTTGTGAGTCTTGGGTATCAGTATTAGGGGTCTAAAAGATACCAGAGCATCTAATACAGTCTTCTTCTGACTCAGAATACCTTAGCTGGTGGATCCCTTGAGCATACAAATTTATTTCTGCTTCCAGTCTTTTACTGCCTCAAAATACCTTAGCTGGTGGATCCCTTGCACCTATGAATTTAGTATTGCTCGCCCATATCAACGTGACAAGTGGACATCTGATTTGTTCTAAATGCTAACATGTCTCCAGCTTTTGTGCGATTCTGTCCCAATGTAACTCCTTTTTGGCCCCGGTGCCAAGCCATTGTCGTCCCGACATTATCCATTTCAAATACTTTATTAGCTCAACTTAAGTTACAAGGTGAAATGACCGGCAGGACATCTTAAGTTGTTACTTATAGGACTTAAGTAAGGGATAGAGAGCTTAAGTAAGTGATAGAGAACTTAAGTAGGTGATAAAGAACTTGAGTCATGACAGCAAAAACAAAGCCTTCACCAAGATTTGAACACAAGACCTTCAGAGTGCTCAGCAGAGAAAGAGAAAAGAAGACTTTAACCACTTCACCAGGGAGACCATACAACAATCAGACTGTCATTAGACTATTATTCTTCTATTGTTTACCATGGGGAGTAAGTACTGTGTGTATAATTCACTTGTCATTTCTAGTATCTTTCATCATGTTTTATATACATATTAATTTATTGAAACAGATCAATCTTTGAATCATCTATGGGTGGTTTGGCCACAGAGGCAAAATAAAGAAGCGGAGAAGGTATAACATCAATAGAAGGCTAATATGATGCCAATGGAAGGCTAATATGATTGTATCTGGGTGCTGCAGTTTTATATCCTTCATGGTGTAGTAGTTAACTCCTTAATACATATTGTTGTGGTTGAACCTTGGAGGTCTTGTGTTTGAATCTCTCTCATGGAATTGTTTTTGGTGTTTGAACAGAACTTAAGTGGTGCAGGACTTAAGTTCAGCGTGGAAAGCACTTAAGTAGGCCCACCGGTCTTTTCGCCCGGAACTTAAGTCATCCTCATCCTATTTCATTCCATTTTTGGCCCTGGGATCAAACCTTTTTGGTTATCACATCAAAGATCTCATGCCCTCAGATCAAACACTTTGCGTCCCATGTTTACCGTTCTCCACAACATTGGGTCTATCCACACCAGAAAGGGGAGTACTTTTCATTAAAAATGTCAACGAAGCATAATATCCTGGCGTTCAACCAGTACACCTCTCAAGAAACCTTATCCCCTCATCCAATGTATGAGCCGTCAATGATATTTCAAACACATGTAGCTACGATATTGGGTGGCTGTCAACAAGCCATGCCTAACGCAAGCCGTTGATCTGCACTCATCTGGCTCCTTTTGACCTTCGGGGGTGCATCCATGTTCTCCTTCTCCTCCCCCTCGTGTGCCCGCTTCAAGGCTCGGCTGCTCGCCACCTCACGTAGCTGTGATTTGAGTGTCTTTGTGGCAGTACTACTCAAAGTCGGCTTCCGCTCGCCTGGGATCACAATCGGAAGCAGGCGGCTTTTCAGATCGCACTCGGCATAAAATTCCGGAAGTGAAGGATCTCCATAGCATGGCACCGCTCTGGAATACGATGAATAGCTGAGGTGAAGGAAGGTAGAAGAAAACCGACCTGGTTGATCTTCCCATGCTGATTCGATGAGTGTTACCGCAATACTCGAGTGGTCCAATAGCGACCTTCTGTGTATGCTTGACAATATACGAGAAGAGCATGTGCCGTCGCTCTTCCCCAAAACAACACTGACCTCGGCACTGTCCCTGGGTCACGACAAAGTTAGTGATGAAATTTTCTCCAGTCCAAAAGTGAAAGGTTTACGGAATGAAACACCTGCCTTGAGAGTTGGTCGCTGGAGGTGTTATGGACCAGATTTGTTTATCACCACGATAGGTGTGAACAGTGCGATGAGGCAAGGATTTAAAACAGAAATCAACCTTATCAAGTATCATCGGCGTGTAGTAATCCGGGCGCAGGAACGTTGGCGTATCAAGTGCGCCTAAAAGCAAGGATGAGGATGAGCTGAACAAATATTGTGGGGGTAAAGACCTTGCTCTTCAAAAAACACTGTTAAAGGGTCTCGGAGAGTCGCAGGCTTCCCCCCAAGGGCGACCCATGTTGGCGCCCCAAAGATCAGGTGGCTGAGGTTATGATCAAGTGACAGGGCAGTAGCCAGGAATGTGGGCTCACCGTCTTTCATTGCAGGGCGCAACAGTTTCCTGCCAAATAAATGTTAGATGAAAGATCACACCATGCCAAGGACTTAATTACCACAGGTCGGTGCGAGACTTGTGCAAAAACTCGAAGTAGCCTCCACAGAATCTGGCAACACGAGAGGGATTGGTGAAAACCTCTGCCTCGGTGAGGAATGGAGATAGACCTTGTGCGATGAGGTCAGCAACTCAATATGGATAGATATGTGTGTCTATGGTGCGTACCAGCGAGGAAAAATATCTCGACAACGGTGTAGACCCCAATACCCAGGAATACATCGTTTGCAGCACGGATGACCTCGCATGCTAACCCGTTCCGATCTGCATTGAGCCGGCTCTGCATCCATTTGGTGACGGCGGTCAGAAACTCCCAACCAGGATCATAAAAGTTGGAGGGACTCGGTGGGAGCACCTCACGTGAGGATGCCCAGGTTGGCTGTGTATTTCGAACAACCTTGAGCATAGAGAAAGAGTATTCGTTTGGGTTCGCACCTGAAAGACAAGATCAGAGCTGAGGAATGCGATTACATAGTGCTCGAAGACGAGAGCCATGCCAATGCGAAATTTGCGGATCTAGATATTCCGTGAGGCAGCGAATGGGAGAGAGAACGAGTCCGACCTTTTTATTACAGACTTTACCCTCTCTTCGTAAACGTCACGGGGGATACAGTTGTACGGATGTATGTGTGAGCCATTGTACCTAAAACTTTTCAGACACAAAAGGCGATGAAGCGAGGAGAGTAATACCATTAGAAGAGTGGTCCGAGGTCTAGTATGAGGGCACGATAGGTATAGGAGACACCAGCCAAGGCCAAGTCAGTCAAAGACCCAGAGGGGCGGTGTCCTTCTGCCCCCAGTTCGCCACATAGGAGGGAAGATATAGCCTTGGGCCTTGTTGACCCCGCGTGCAACAGCAGAAGAAGAATCGATGGTATAAGCAAGTCCACTTTGTGCCGGGTGCTCCTTAGGGAAGCGAGCTGCCTCCTTGTCTGTGGCATCAGCATCGATGTGCTTGAGGGGGAGGGTACCACATTCGGCAAGAATACCAGACACAGAGGCGTCCAGAACCAGGCAAGAGCATTCACCCTCACGGCACTCAGGCATGGTGGACATTGTGTGTGGGAGAAGAGATCAACAACTTGTCACATGACAGCTGATTTCCGCTGTCAATAAGGTGGCGGTGTATGGCGGATCAGCCATTAACCGTTCTTTAACGACAAGATATGCCTGCGCATCGCTCCGGCGGCAAGGTTGTGATGAGTTAAGAGTTGTGGCGATTGTGTTCAGTTTCGGGGAAACAGAATTTGTGAAAAAAGATATATACTGTACCATTTCGACCGTAGGTTCAGCGGGTGTGACCTGTGACCTGTTAGGTTCGACTTTTGATAGGTTCAGTTGCCTTTCCGGGCGATTTTTCGGAATTTGCCGACGTTTTTGGCCTAAAGCCGGGCTCCTGGGAGGCCAGTGACCTGGGACAAAATTAAATAGGTTCAATTCAGCCCGCGTTGTGACCTGTGACTGAACTTACGGTCGAAATGGTACAGTATTACAGGGTGTCCTTGTACAGAAAGTTCGACTACGTATGGGAGGGTGGTGGGAACTTATACGCCAAGATCGTTGCTGTCTAGGACATGGAGATCAATTTCCGTAGTGCATATATGCGGTGAGTGTGCGTTCTACGACTATTGCGGTGCCGAGAGCATCTGGGTTGGAATTGACGAGGACGCGGTGAGGTATTGAGAGTTAATGACCCAAGAATGGCATGCAGGGCAGTCCAGGGGTGCTGAGACAGGTAAATGGATACATACACTATAATATTGCACAGTCTCAGAACGAGCAGCTCATTTGAACCAAACAAATATGCGAATACCCTTTGAAGTCAGGAAGCGTTGTATGAACAAAAGATCGAAGAGCAGTCGGCAGCGGGACTCAGAAGCCTGGGAATGAGCATGACTTACTGGAGGACGGTATATGCGACTGGGATGTGTTGAAAACGGACTGTGAATGACCACAGTGCATTGTGCAAGCTTATGCCTTTCGTGTTGACATGATATAGAACATTAGAAGATGTTGGTCGTTCAATTGCAGGCTTAAAGATCCAGTTCCAGGATTTGAGAGTCAGGATTCAATCGGAACGAACACTCTTGATCAATTGGCATCGCAATTTGTTTTGCAGTCTCAGTGGCCAATCCGGAGTATGGGGTGTCATTGTTCGATTGAAGTGATAGGCTGGATGGAACAGACCGAGCTGGAATCGCAGACAAGTGGGGGTGAAAAGCCAGGTCTGATGATCCGCGGCTTCAATACACAGCCGACGAACGTTTCGCATTTTTTTCCTCACCTGTGGACACTGAGTTATACTAATTCCCCGTCATCCTTGCTTTCTGGACCTCCTCGGATCCCACTACTCTCGGTCCCACTCTTTCTGGGTTGTTTCCTGGGCCGACTTTACGCACCTCTCATCGAAGATCTATCAATCTGGTGGGCACCATGAATCTGAGCTGCCATTTCTTGACACTCAAAGACATCTAAAACCTCGCGTCAATTCAAAGCCTGGGCTCTTTCACTTTCTTTGATGCTTCGAAACCATTGACGAATTCAACTGCGGAGCCTCCTTTCCCTGGAGTGGCTGGAGCTATGACTTTGTTTTACGTCGCTCGGTTTGATTCTAATAATCTCGATGCCTTCCGGTTACGCCCCTCTGACCGTTGTAACACTTCCAAACATCTTCCCTGCGCTTTGAGAGCGCCGAATTTGCAAGATGTTGGACTTGGTTCTCTCCTTGGAAAATGTCGTGCTCGTTGGACTGGTCCAATTACTGCTTCAATATATTGAATGCCAGTTCTGGGCTTCTGGTGGATGCCCCAAACACAGTCCATGGTAACACCCGATTAATTTGTGGCTTTGTATTTTGAGCACAAAGTGATCTCCTCGAAGCCCATTTCGGACAATCCCCAAACAATCCCTCTGACTTTGGGCCGTCCGATGGATAATCCTGGAATCCGTCCGGACTTATCTCAAAGATTGCTTGACTTTCAAACTAGATCCGCTGTTCGTGTTTGTTTCCGACCACTTCCTGGGGAACTTTCGGCTCTGTTCGGTCTTCTATTCGCCATGGTTCGTGTTTCTTTTGGTGAATTTTACTTTTGGGTGTTCTGGACATAGAATGATACCATTCTAAATAAATTTAGATTCACCATTCCTCTTACTTGGATCTTAGTTCCGGAGCGTACAACCATCGACAAATTAAGTGGTGAAAGTTCATTAAACGGTACTTAGTTTACTTTGCTCGTTTTCAACTTCTGGGGGATTTCAGAGATTCATGGTAATCCTAGTGCCCATTTTACGTCCTCACATTTCCTTACAATGCCCAGCCGCCCGCAGAATGAATTTATTTGAACATTTGATCTAACCACAAACATCGACAAAGTGAGCTGCAAAGTCCATTAAATGGTGGTTTCTCTTGCTCGTTTCCAACTTCCAACGACTTCTAGGGGTTTACGATAGGCCTAGTTCGGATTTTGCCTCCTCACATTTCCTTACAATGCCCAGCCGCCTGCAGAATGAATTTATTCGAGCATTTGATCTAACCACAAACATCGACAAAGTGAGCTGCAAAAGTCCATTAAATGGTGGTTTCTCTTGTTTTTTTCCAACTTCCAACGACTTCCAGGGGTTTAAGATAGGCCCAGTTCGGATTTTGCCTCCTCACATTTCCTTACAATGCCCAGCCGCCTGCAGAATGAATTTATTTGAGCATTTGATCTAACCACAAACATCGACAAAGTGAGCTACAAAAGTCCATTAAATGGTGGTTTCTCTTGCTTGTTTCCAACTTCCAACGACTTCCAGGGGTTTAAGATAGGCCTAGTTCGGATTTTGCCTCCTCACATTTCCTTACAATGCCCAGCCGCCTGCAGAATGAATTTATTCAAGCATTGATCTAACCACAAACATCGACAAAGTGAGCTGCAAAAGTCCATTAAATGGTGGTTTCTCTTGCTTGTTTCCAACTTCCAACGACTTCCAGGGGTTTACGATAGGCCTAGTTCGGATTTTGCCTCCTCACATTTCCTTACAATGCCCAGCCGCCCGCAGAATGAATTTATTTGAGCATTTGGTCTAACCACAAACATCGACAAAGTGAGCTGCGAAAGTTCATTAATGCTAACAGGCCTTGTAACATGTCTCCAGCTTTGTGCAATTCTGTCCCAATGTAACTCCCTTTTGGCCCCGGTGTCAAGCCATTGTCGTCCCGGCATCATCTATTTTGGCCCTGGGATCAAAACTTTTTGGTTATCGCATCAAAGATTTCATGCCCTTAGATCAAACACTTTCCGCCCCCTGTTTACCATTCTCCACAGCCCCCCGTCCGATTCTCTCAAACATTGGTTCCATCCACACCGAAAAGGGAGCACTTTTCATTAAAAATGTCAACGAAGCATAATATTCGGGTGTTCAACCAGCATCATCCAAAACCCGTAATTCTACCCAAGCCTCTCTAAGTATGGTGCGAGCTGGACTCGCCACATCACAATCATTGTTTGCGATTATTTGATATCTGAATTTCACCCCTCTTCACTCACCGTGTCCGTCGTTTATGAGTTCGCACTCGGTTGAGTCTCAAGGCAGGATTCAACACCAACCAGCATTAACCAGACATGTGCAGAAACCCCGCTTCGTCCTCTGCGTGTCCAGGCTCGCACTTGAGATGGTCACCTTTATTTGGGAGGGCGTCCCGCGTGCCTCCTGACAACTATCCTTCAAGTGTCGCAAGAGTGGTCCCAAACGGCCCTCGCCATCCCATCCTTGTGGACCGACCTCCACTTCGGTCCTGGTCATACCCCAGAGGATCTTGACGTTGCTAGGAGGTGGATTGGACGAGCGGCCGCACTGCCTTTGACCACTACCATCGAGAATATCTCCAATGTGGAGCATCACACAATTCTTCCTCTCCTTGGAACACTTCACAGTGTGTCCCATCGGCTTCGGATTTTTCCGCCACAGTTCAAGAGCACAACACGCTTGAGCTCTTCCACTTTCTACAGGTGAATAGATTCGATCTACTGCAGTCACTTGTGGCGGTCGTTGAAAACACCTCGCCAATTTGTTTACCGTGAACTTCTCCCCTTGGACGACTCCACGCATGGGATCTACTCCACTACTACTTCCACTGCCTTCCCTGTCCTCATGGCCCTCCACTATGCCAACCTGCCCTTCATCTTTCCGGCGCCCGGGAGCCGAATCACAGAACTTGTTCTGGGGCCGTACTTCTTCGACATGCTCACACCAGGAGAGCTCAGACTTCTTCTCCTCCTCCTGTCGTGGAGGCCGGAGCAATGATACTTCCAGCGCAAGACTACCTTGCCCTTTTCCACCGCCTGCTTTCGCAAGTCTATGTCGGGATTGGCGAGATAGTGAGACCAGCGGACAGTAAACTTCCTGGCTCTGATATCATGTTCGCTGTCGCCAGGGTGGCCAAACCACTTGATATCCACAGCCTGACTGAAACTGGCGCGTTTGGTGACATAGTCGTTGAGCTGTGAGACGCAGTGGACACTGAGACTTGTGTGGGATCGATTTCATGCTCACTCACCTGTTTGTCAAACCATGAGGACATTCTTCTGTCGGTATCGATCCCATAGATCTCCTCGTCGACGTCTTGATGCTGTCAAGGAATATGGGCAGGTTGTTTGGCTGTCTCCTTTCCGACCTTGAGCCATACGATTGACTAGCAAGGAGAGTGATTCTGGCGGCATCTCCTGTGAGAAGGGTACCACCCGAAGTCGTAACGGTAGTCTCCGGGGCCTCTGGCGACGGGTGAAAGACGGTGTACTATGGCATCCCAGCAGACTGGACGGCCTTTTTACCCACGTTCCACGTACTTTCTAGGTGGTCGCCCCTTTGGTCTGGGCTCTCCCTTGTTCTTCTTGCTCTTGCCAGCCATGGATGTGCGTCGCAGGAGGGAGTCGCTGTGGTCACGCAGATAGCGCAATTTGCAATTAGATTATATAATAAGATGAGTGATCAAAATGAGGAGCAGTAGACTCCTTGTCACCCTTCAAGGCACAATCACATATGAAGCTGAGCGGATATTTTTGCTGGGAAAATGTCCTCATCCTTGGTATATCAGCCTGCAAGCTCTATACAGTCGTGAATGTCGTGAGGAAGAGCGGTAAACTTGGGACATTAACAGCTTGCTGGTGGAACCAAAAGGAAAACTTGACGGGACCCAAAAACCCCAGTGGCTGGAGGGTAATCGAAAATCAGGAAGACCCATTGTATGTCGTGTGTGTATGCTGACTCGGTGGGGTTGTAATAACATCACTAATACCTCGGGAACCCTATGAATTAGCCAATTTATTTGTTAACAGACCGAACACGACTTGATTATACGACACACCTTGTGAATATCCCAATTTGGGTGAGTTTCCTGGCGGCGCGCACACACTTTGCAGCAGAGTGCTCGAGCCACTTGAATAATCTTCGAAAAACATTGTGGCACCACCTGTACAATTTATTTGAAAGGAATTGGAGCACAAATGACAATGATACCGCAAATGCCTGGTTGGTCCATGTCTTGATGGCGCAACAAGAGCACTGATAGCACGCGCAGTGTCAAGCAAGCAGCAGAAACGTTTCACAGGTGTCGGAAAGTGGCGGAAACTTACCGCAGTACATCAGCTGAGCCACTGACACGTCTACGGTCTGAACAGGACCACGGCCGATGACTGTAGTATTATGGTGCATGTCCCTGTCGGGCTCTTAACGGGAAATACGTACACTGAGCAGGTCCTTTGCAACTTGGGCTGCTCAGTTGCGAGAGTGTTGCTGGGACATATCACCTTGATATCACCGAGCCGGAGAAGGCTGCCGATTTACCTGTTAGAACTTATACCCCTAGCCCTGAGAAGAAGAGATGGTATTGGTTAGAGATAAAAGACCCAGATTCAAAGAAAAGAGACCCCAAGTTTCCGTTTGTTCGAGACAAGTTCGGAAGGTTCCTCTGTGCGCATTTGCCTCCGTTGATGTGGTCGGGATCACGTCGAGCATGTGGGCCTGTCAAATCACGTAACAACACTGCCACTGTGTCCCACGTCTATCCAAAGGTTGCTTTGTTGAGACGACGTACAAGCATGAATGTCCTCGAAGTATGTGCAGAGAAATATCCTAAGGGATTACATTAAGACAGCATGGACAACTATATTTTCCATAGATATGGGAGGCCTGCACCTACTCTAACAACTCTCCCGCCGGTGGTTTCGATGCGCAATGTGCTCATAAGAGGGCATCCAGGCACTTAAATAGTTTTCTACACCCAAGAAAGCCTATATATGTTCATGTGCCAATTTTCGCCCATAGCGGGCCAATTTGGCGTTGGCGGGACGAAGTTGGGACACATCCAACATGTTCCGGGACACATCGGACATCTCCAGGACACAAAAGGAAAGTCGTGGGACATTAATCATTTTTGCAATATGATTCAATACAATAACTACGCCGGGATCGGATTCCTCACCTAAAGTCTGCGGCATAGAGCCGCAACTCACAAAGGCGGGCTCGGATATGGTCGCGTACATCTGTCCTGGTGGCTCTTGAGGGGATAGCCTGAAAGAACTGTCGATGGCGAGTCCAGTCCAGAACCGTTTGATTCCTTCGCCCAAAAATGGGGGTTCGTAATCTTCACTGTCCATGAACCGGTGCGAGAAGTTGTCCGACATGGTGGGGAGCCTGCGTCGAATTGTAGTCGAGTTGGTAGTCCGTATTCCCGTAGCTGAGCCTTGTTCGGATGACTGTGTTGAGTGGCACTTGTCAGTTCCAGGCAGTACCCTGTGAGTGGCACGTGATGAAAATCCGGTGGCCCGAACAGATGATCTTTCAGCATATAAATTTCTGTTGTGGAGGAGAATGATGAGAACAGGAACTCACCTATATCACCCTCAACAGGGCACCTTTTCGCGAAACGTCCCCTAAATATACGACGGACCTTTCGCGAAATTTCACGGTAAACCAAATCGGGTAGGCGACGGGTTCTGTTTGTACAGGAGGGTTATGGCCGGCCTGGCGGCGTATCAGCTAGCCATCAGACACATCATCTGCTCAACGCCAGCGCTCGCGGCCATCAATCCCGCGGACTAGAGGTCTCGGCAACTCGGTATGTATTGCCTAATAGAGAAACAAAAGTGGCCCACATATACCGTGCAGCGGCCCCAGCGCTATCCAACAGCGCCCCCCCCTCATAACCACGCACGCGATCCCGCATCCTGACGGCATCCCCCCCGCCCGCCCCCCGCCCGAGATGAAGCCCTGGGCAGCCCGTCGCGCAGTCCGGGCGCCCAAGGCGTCATGCAGTGGGGAAGCGGGGCCGGGATCCGCCCTGGGCAGCGGTGACGAAACGGGGTCGCGCGCGGGGAATCTGGGCGGCAAGGGGGGTGAGGTGAAGTCTTGGGCAGCCTGTCAAGCGGCCTGGGCGCCCACGGCACCATGCGGTGGGGCAGCGCGGGCAAAATAGCCAGGGGCAGGATGCGCCACCCAGCCCGGGCGGTGGCGACGAAATGGGGCGACGCGCGGGGAATCCGTGTGGCGAAGGGGGTGAGGTGATGTCCTGGGCATGCGGTGGGGAAGCGTCGGCGAAATAGTCGGGGGGCAGGATGCGCCACCCGCCACCCGCCGCCCTGCTCTGATGTGGGAGTTGGGTGGCATGAGGGAGAGGGGAGCGATGTGGGGAAGCACTGGTGTCCTTCGCCTCCGCAGGCCGCCTTGATTCATCAATCCCTCATCTGCCCCTCCCCCAAGAAGAAAGTCGTCGTCAGCGACTTCCTCTGCACGCCAAACCTCAATATCTTCCTCCACACCCTCCCCCAACTCCGTAGCCTCCCCGCTGACGCCTTCGACATTCACCCACTCGTCGTCGAACACACAGCCTCCTCCGCTTTCCGCGGCCACGTCTCTCCTCCGTCATCGACACGGTGATGCGGCATGCGATGTTGCGGTACATGTGAGCCTGCTTCAGGGCGTATGCGATTGACCCCTCAGATCGCTCGACCGCCCATGGCGTCACCTCCCTCCACTCCTCCTGCTCCGCGCTAGAAACGGGGACGCCTCTCGCTCGGTCTTCCCACTTGTTTGCGCGGAACTCCAGAGTTACCCTGGCGCGACGTACTTCCTCTTCTACCAACATTTGCTTGCGCGACCTCCTCACACGCGCGTAGGCCTTGGTCCACTCCACCCGCAGCGCTGTACTTTCGTCAGATCCTTGCCTTCACCTAGATACAGTCGCCCGAAGAACTCCACCATCCTCAATGTCTGCATCATTTCCCGTTAGTCCCGCCCCTGTCCAAATCCAGGACATCACCCGCACACTTTCCCCGCCCCGCGCCACGTGCTCCACCTCCTCCTCTGCCGTCAATGGTGGAAGCTCCCCGTCACACCGCAATGCGTCTTCGCGCTGATGCCGACACTCCGCTTGCGCTTTCCGTTTTCTTTCTCCGCATCCCTGACGAGCTCCTCCACATCCTCTATACAGCGAATGTCCTCCTTCCACAAGATCTGCCGCCCCACCTTCGCTGGATCTCCGCCCACCAGCCGAAGCTTGGCCTCCCATGCCATCTGATATTTCTCCGAGTGTAGCCAAATTTTCGACTCATTCCTCTCGACAAGCGTGCGCGAGCACGTGTTGGCACCCTGGTGCCGAGCCTGCCAGTGCTTGTAAACCAACAGGTGGGACTTCACATGGAGCTGGTTTCGAAGGCGGTCCAGCGCTGTCGAGCACTGGGCATCTCGCAGCTTCTCGATTGCAGCCAGACCCGCCATGCTCTCCAACGAGCGCTGTGCCTGACTCAGCGCGGACGGCAAGAAAAGCGGCACATTTTCAGGCTGCTCGTCCTCTGGCACATTCTGGCGCTGGCCCAGCGCCACGATCGCGATGGGGGTGTATGTCGCCTGCAGGTTTCGCAGTCTCTGGATGCTGCGGTTAAGCCCTCGCTGTAATGCCATGATGTTGATTTGCTGCGCTGTTGTTCCTGCTTTCTTGAGCTGGATTTGCACACGGACAATGTCGTCTAGAGGAGCTGTAGTCAGTACAACAGCCGTATCCGCTAAGGCCACGTACTGTTTGTCCTCAACCTCCAACCCCGCCGCCACAAACGACGCCGGACTGACCGCGTGGATTGACGGTACACCCCGCCTGAAACACGCGCCGCCTCCTCTGTCTCGAACTGAAGCAGGACCTGCGCCTCCGTGAGTCCTGAATGCGCCGTTAGCTCCCTGTACAAAGACCTTCAATCACACCCACCTCGCATGGGCAGCGCATAGGGATTTTTCTTGGAGGGGTCGGCTTCGAAATCCTCGACCATTTCTTCCAGTCCCCAATCCGGTCGCCCTGCTCCGTCGAGAAACTGGGTGAAGGCAGCGAGCTGCTCTGCGTATTCTTTGTTCGCACGGTCCAAACGTGTTCGTAGATGTTCCCCTGTACACTCCAATCAGCACCCAGTGTTATTCCTCCCGAAACGTCGCTGACATACCTAAGCCCACCAGCTTTTGCCAGTTCCACGAGCCCCAATGCCCATTGAGGGTATCCTCCCTGGAACCCGGTCCCATCTCCTGTGTACTCGTCCCACCCCCGCCGATATGCGCCCAAGGCCGCTCAATACCCTCCCCACAAGTCTGCCCGCTCCCAGGGCTCCGGTCGAGCGAGAACTCGTCTTGGCATCCGATGAGGTGACCCTTGATATGCATCTTGGGGATGACGAACCGCACCAGTTTCAGCACCAGATGATAACGAACCGCTGTCGGTAGCACGAGCAGACGTTGCTTGAGATATCGCCACCATTGACACACCACGTCGTAAGAGACGACTTTGGGAGCCGACCATCAATGTACTTCAAAACGCACGCGATGATCCAGTCCATGTTAGCGTATCTATTGCAGCCTAGCATCAGTACAAGGGACTCAAAACACTGAGGAGGAAACACGAAACACACCGTTCACCCTTCTGCAGATCAGCCCATACTGTTCGGCAGCACGAACTCGTGCCGCGCGCACACTACCATGCCCACGCCAGTTGCCGCGTAGCCTCTGGAGTATTTGGTGTTGGCATAGTTGAGGGCTGCGAGGCTGCTGCATGTACTCATCTGTCGGAACATCAGACTCGCCCTTCCATGATCCGCACAGAAAACTTACCTCCTTCTGTCCATAGCCAAGAACATGATGTATAAAAATCTATAGGGCGCAAACGATCAGCCCCGCGCCGCCATTGCCAAAAAAAAAACCCCACCTAAACTCTGGTGGTGCGTCCTCCCAGTCTTCCGGCAGATTCACGCCCGGCATTGGACAACATGGACATCGCACTGCTAACTCCCCCTGCGCCGTCCCCATTGCTCCCGACTTTGCATGCCCTCGACCGGGGCGTTTCAGCATCAGGAGATGTGTATACTCCCGCACCATGCACAGGAATGCTTATAACGATTTGGGGGTTTGATGCCCACATTGTTGGTGAGTTTCTCGAGAAGGCTGTAATAATCGTACATTGTAGTCTTCGCTTGATACGTTAGGGTGAGGAAGTGATCCAGCACCTCGAGCGTCGCGCATGTCCTCGGACGCTCGTCGGTTGCAGGAAACCAGCCGGCGCGCAGCAATTGGTCTTCCGGTGGACCAGCCCACAATCGCTGCTTGCAGTCGCATGCGTCTACTGCGACGCAGTGAATCCCGTTGATGTGGAGGACGGTAAAGCTGTCGTGTAATTGGACTGGGCTCCGAACAGCGGGTCCCCGGCAGGTGTCCCAGCTGGACTCGCAATCCCAAAGCATAGAGCGATGAGGGCTCGAAAAAACCGCCCGTTCCATTGCTACCCAAATGATTAGCGACTGATAACGCGTCCCTACGCCTCCAACAAACTCACCTCAATCCGATGCAAAGGGTGGTGACTGTGAGTAGCGACCATGCAGTCGCTGCAGAGCAGCCCGTCACCAAGGCACGACTTGCACCGGTAGACATTGGGCTCGATGGTCGACGCGTTACAGCGTGCACACTGCTCTGCTCCCGAAGGCCATATAGAGCCATCGCGACGAAGAAGATTGCCGAGGTAGCTGTCACGGAGACCACGAAAGCGCGCCAACGCTGCGTCCTGTTCGCCAGAAAAGTAAAATTAGCCATTAAAAAATTAAGTGGAAAAAAACAGTACTGACCGATGGCTTGGAACACGCAGTGGGCTTTGGGTCTGGAGGAGGTAGGTCGGTGCCAAAATCCTCAAGGTCAAACCCCATTTGATAACGATCTGTTGTGTTGTCCACATCGGGCTCGGGTAAGATGGGAGCTGGTATAGATTGTCCAGCACGGTGACGCTTGACGGGGGAAGGAGGAGCCACAGCGACCTCCTCGCGATAGGACTGCAGGTTGTCGCCAGAGACACGATCGACAAATGTCAGGATCGGAGTCTTCATATGATTCCCGGTGATCTCGGCTAAGGAGAAAGTCGTCGTGTGAGAACAACATCACCACTGCCAGCCAACCCCGTCTTTCTTCTCTTTTGAGCCCGCGACGACATTCACCGCGATTTGGGGGCCCCACGAGCGACGCAAATTGAAGGAGCTCGACGTCTTCGCCACCTTACGCTTTACTCTGCTCCTGGCTCATCGGCTTACGTCCCCACCCGCAGTGTTCCATAGTCTGCTGCTGGATTCCTGGTCTGCTTTTTTGCTGCGAGGCCAGACACTGAGTGGTGAACATGGATGGATAAACCAGGACAGAAGTGCCTGGGTTGTGACCTCTGGCTGGTGAATTATTTCTTGTGTGCATCCTCGTCATGACTCAACACCGCTCTTATCTGGAAGCCAATTATCTAGAAGCCTTAATCTAATCTGGTAGGTTGACTTTCGATGTCTCCTATTCACATTTCACATTCCTCAGCTTACTCTTGCTATAATCCTCAGCTGCTAGCAGTTCCACACCTCACACGGCTAGTGTGACTTGCCCGCGCCTCTTTGCCGGGACTCCAATACTCCAACGCATGCAATTCCAATGCTTGCAATTATTACCCCTATCCGACCAACCTGCCCCAGGATCCCCGCCTTCCTCTCCGCAGCTCAGTGCCGACAGCTGTGGGATGATTTACGAGGCATTCCCCGCGTCTTCCAGACCTGACACGCGCTGCCAAACCCACCACACAGAAATGAGACCGGCCTCGCGGGTGCGGAGTTGGGGACGACTCCGTGCTTTTACAGTTGCACTGGCATGAGTTTTTGGGAGTGGAAGCCGTTTATAATATACCCGGTGAGTCCTCGCCTCGTTTATCTTAGCTCCCCAGGGCTTATGTCTCCCTGCAACACCCCGCTGCCCTCCAAAAACACCGTCGGTTTGGATGGCGTTGGCGCCCTTCATGGCCATAGCCACACTTCCCGCACATGCCTCTGGTGTCCCCTAACCTGCCCCCGGCCGAATTTGGAGCCGCCTCTTCACGGGTGAGTGGAACGGTGCACCTGAAGCGAGTGATCACGTACTTGCCACTACCCATGTCACGGACTCGCCACTCATGGAATATTTTTGCAGGGCATTCCAAGATCCCTTCGGTAGAAACAAGCGGGGCCAATCTCAATTATTATGGTAAGGCTCTGTTTTTTTTGGAGGGATTTTTGGGAGAAGGTGGGATGTCGATCCTGAAAGTGCGTGCATTTGGCCCTGCTAATTAGTAACAATACCGCTAATTCCTATATAAGACTTGCTCTCAACCGCAACACTTCATGCCTCAAATTTCTCAAACACAAGCCACTCTGGGGTAAGTCGCCTCCAGCACACATCTACACTACCCTTATCCACTATACACCCCAGCTCCGAGGCAGACGCCTCCAAAAACAACGAGGAGAGCTCGAAAACCTCCAAGAAAACACCCACCGAAGCCCAACGCAAGCGACGACGTGAGGCCAACCGCGAGTCGTCGGCTCGCTATAGAGAGCGGTACACACACTGTCCACTGCCTCCTCCTCACGTTCTAACTACCTCAGGCACCGGGAGGAGCTGCGTGTTACCGAGTGCAAGCGGGCCGCGGACCAGCGGGCGTACCTCAAGACTCTTGAGCCGGGGGACGAAACTGCTCGAGGCGGCGCGTGCGCGCGCCCGCGAGCACTGCCGCCACTACCGTATCGAGTGAGTCCCCTCTCGACATCCTCACTCGGGCGTCTCCTTAACTAACATTCTTCAGCAATCAGAAAACACTCGCTCTCAAACAGCGCAAGGCACGCAAGAAAGTGTTCATTGAGAAACATGGGGCCCTGGAGCATGCGAGGTGGGCTCGGGCCGCATTCCGCGAGAGCGTTACAGACGGCACATTTGTCTGGAAATCCTCGTCCTCGATCTGATGATTCGCTGTCCAACGCAGTTAACACAAATGTGTCATTCAATGATAAAACTTGTTTCTTTGAAAACTGAGATATGTTGCTGCTCTATGGGAAAAAAAAACTCGGGCGCATTGGGAGAAAATTGAGAGAGCCCGTGGGTTCATGACGGGTGACAAACTTGGGTGTCATAGAAATAAAAAAAGCCGGCCGGCGAATTAGTTCGTTGCCACAAAACCACCATCACCAGCACCCACCCCTACCCCTACCCGCTCGCCATAACTGCCCTCGACGGTGGCCGAGCAGGCGGGCGACACCAATGTCCGAACAAGCCCGACGGCCGCAACCCTACGCCCTTCCAGCAGATTCTTCGCTGTTACCTAAAGTCGTGCCTTTTATGCCAGCGCATCCTCGGGTCTCGCCCATTCTTTCCTCTTTCTCTACCCCCTCTTCTTGCTTGCTCGACGCTCTTGCTCCTCCTGATCCATCATTTCATGAAGATGCCCTGCACCCCTCCCTACTACCCCTCGCCTGGACACGAGTCCAGAATCGCCCATGACTCGGCCTCAAGCTGTCAATATTATGCGGTGTGGCAGGGTCGAGTGCGTGGTATCTACATGAATTTGTAAGTTCTTCTCTTACACTGGACGGCTCCCTGCTAATGCATGGCCTTCGTCCAGTTGGATTGCGCGCAGCATGTGCGACGGGTTCACCGATGCCTGTCACAAAGGATTCAAAAAGTGCGCTGAAGCAGAGCGCTGGTGGGCTGACTTGTGCGCCACGGAGCATCAAGGCGGCTGCCCAGTGTTTGAGCCAGTGACATTTACGCTCGACCCTCCGGCCAACACCCATCCATCCAGCACGCCCTGCACCGTTCCCATTCTTGGTTTGCCCCCTCGCGTTGTCCCACCCACCCAGGAGCCTACCACCCGCGTCCTCCCCATGCCTGCAGGCTCCCCGTTCACCTCCACCGCGTCTGGATTGTCGACGGCGTCCGCGTCATCAGGGTCGTCCACGTCGTCGGGGACTGCCTCCTTTATGGCGAGCCCCACTCCTAAACAAGAGCCTGCGAGTCCCCAGCTGCACTTGAACGTCCCGCCGCGCGTTACACCCCTCACTCGGGTGCAGCTCACGTCGACCGGCCAGGCTCGCGGCGACGTCCTCGTCGCTGAACGCGAAGGGCACCACGCGGCGCAACCCTCCGCCACGGCGACCCCTCGTTCTGCCGAGCAGGTTGAGCACGCAACGCCCCGTGCTGCTCCCCTGGAGCCTCGCCCCTCCGTCCTCATCACCCCGGTTGCCACCGACGCCAACACCGCGCTCATCGCCGCTGCGCCAGCTACCTTGGCGCCTGCCCCACGTCAATACGCGATCTGTGGCGTGGCCGTGTTTTATCACTCGCATGCGGCGGTGCTCGCAGCTGCACGCAGCCTCAACAGGCCCACCGCGAAAATTATGGTGTCGGACAACATCGAGAAGCTGGAGGCATGGATGTTTGGGAAACCGTTTGTGGGGGAGGACGAGGACGTGTAGATCAATGTGGACTATCTTGTGGACCTTGAGCGTGTTTGTAGGTGTGCCTGTCTTTGTCGTGTTGTTCGTTTCTTGGACTCAACTAGACTATACTGTATCCCTATCCCGTATATATCCTCCACCTGTTTCTATAGTTAGTATAGTTGTGAAAAAAATAATTCTTGGTTGTATGGTCTTGTGCGACGCAGTGTTAAATGCATTGAATACGGGATAAGGTACTTAAGAATAAATTGATCAGCCCTCTAAGCAAACAGCTGTGCGGTGGCGCAGCGGCCTTGCTTATAAGCGCTGGCCTCTACCTCCCTCATCCATTCATCCCAGATGGCCAAAGCCAAAAGCAGAAAACGGGACGACGACGCGACCGAGGACGCGCCTCGTAAAAAATGTGGTCAACCGAGCGACTTCACGGGTGCGCGATTGGCTTTTTGACAGAACACATCCCGGAGTACCTCGCTGCGTCGAAGAAGAAAGGCAAGGATGCGAAGACAGAAGGACTTGTGGCTTTCTGGCCCGGGTTCTTTGCCAACTACTGGACGCGTTTCCCCTGGGATCTGCCCTTCGACCAGGACCCAGGCCCTGACGCTCCGCCGCCCGCTCCCCTAGACACGGCAGAAGACGCGTTCGCGGCTTTGGGACTGAACCTCACGCCGGAGGAGGAGGAGCAGACAAGTAAGATCCAGACGGAGACCAAGAGTGTACGTATCTCTCATCGTTAACAAAATTGTTGTATAAAATACTGACGAGGTGCAGAAAATCAAGCGGTGGTTTTCTCGGCAGCGTTCCGGGGGGATGGGCATCCAGGGCAACCCCTACTTCGGGTTTCTCTCAAAGCTGCGGCATCACGACGACTCCATCGCACCAAGAAGACCGAGCGACTTTCAGTTTTATATGCACCACAATGACTACAAAGATGCGGTCATGCAACGATATATCGAGAGATACGGCGACCAGCCCAAGGACAAACAGCTGGCTCTACGCTACAAGATCGCCATCGAAATGTTGGCGGAGGAGCCAGACGAAGTCAAAGAACGGCTGGTGGCGGAGTGCAACGCAGCGCACACAGAGGACTTGGAAGCGTTCAAAGAGAAGGAAGAGCCAGAACCAGATGCAGACGAAGAGATCCAGCACAAGTAAGTGAGCCTACCTCATAAAGTTGAGGCATCACTAACGGGTGCTGCAGGTGCCGCGAGAATTTCCTCCCTATTGTTCAGCCTTTGCTGGCTGGCCTCCACGCTTACACTGGGTTGACGCTGAATATTATCGGAGGGCGGATCAACGAGGAGACGCAGCAGTTCGAGACGATGAGGTACGTCGTGGAATATACCCGAAATTGGAGCTGGGTGTTGACTGGGAATACACAGCGCCAATGCGGGAGTTGTGGACGGCAAGGATTGGGCGCGGTGGGATCCGGAGGGATACGCAACAACACTTAAGACGTACTTGAAGTTCGTGCACGCAGGATACATGCGTAAGTGGCCATAAATGGTATTAAATTGAAAGTTGACGATGATTGGTACAGAATCCCACAAGTTGGTAGACAGTAGCGTGTCTGCGTCGACGTCCGCGATCCCACCAGCCGCCCCAACTCCGGACATGGGACTTTCAGGGATGCAGCTGTTGCAGATGCCTCAGGAGGATGGTGGCACTGGTGGTGACATCAACAACAACGGCGAGGACGTCCAGGTGGGGCCTCCAAGCGAGCCTGGCCCCCCACCGCTGCCGCCGCTGGTTGAGGATGCCGACGACATAATCCTCGAGTCGGGTACACTCTTGCCGGTGCCTGTTCCCACTGCGACGGCGGGGCAGAGCTCGGCCGCGCCTCCTCCAGCTGCCCTGCCGACCACACCGTCGACTGCAGCTGTGTCTGCGTCCACAGCGCCGCTCCCAATGTGGGGGCTGAGCATTGTGGAGGATGCTCTGCACGCAGACATCATGGAGTTGCATGGCGCGGAGCGTGATCGGTATATCTGGAAGCTTCGCCAGATGAGTCGGTTTCTACCTGGAGCACGAGAACAACATGGCGAGGAACCGGAAGCTCGTCGTCGAAATGGGCTTGAATAACGTCACGCAGTTTTTTGGGATGAAGCGGAAGCGCAAGGATGGGGAGGGTGGATCGCGGAAGAAGCCGAAAAAGAATAAGGGGGATAACGAGGAGTGGTCGAGTGAGGAGGACGACAACGAGAGCGAAGGGGAAGGGGAAGGTGATGGGAATGGGGATGGGGACGACGAGGAATGCACACCTGTCAAGACGAGAGCAAGCGTGAGGGCGGGAGCTGGCGGCAGAGGGGACGGGGAAGGGGAAGGGGAAAGCGGGAGCAAAATGGGTGGAAAACACCAGGAAGGTGCTGGAGGGAGGCGACCTGGGGCCAAACTGGGAAAACTTGGTTGAGCTCTGGTGGCGCTTGGAAGGTTGTTTCAAATTCGCAACATCGGTAAGTGTTTTGGGCAGATCCGTCAGAAAACGGAGAACTGACATAAAAAACAGACCAAGTCTCATCCAACGACGAATCACCCAAAGGCGGTAGGGGTATGGGTGAAGAACGCGTGGAAGGGTGTTCCACCGGACGTTGGGAATATGGAGGAGGAGTGGTGGGGGTGGTGGAAGGCGATCAACCCGAAATGGCGCTTGTGCAATGGGGAACTGTTGGCAGGCGAGGAGAATGGGACGTGGGATTCGTTGAGGTGCCCGGGCCAGAACGGGTTCCTCAACGTTATCGTGTGTTTGAAGTGGTGGCACTCCTCCATGGAAACACCATCTGACGGATGGACACGTGCGGTCGCTGATGTGACCTGGGTGCTAGAAAAGATGGTCCTAGCGTAAGTGAGTACTTTCTCTCCCCACCTTGCTGACGAAAATGTGAAGGAATGGCGGTGAACTGCCAGCCGCTGGATCGAGTACCCCCGCCCCCCACCCCTGCACCCGGCCCCCTGACGCCCGCTCCAAGTGGGAGCGGCCCGACGAGTACGAGTGCAGTCGAGGGGCCGCCCGCCTATGCAGCGCATGTCCCCGACGAGCCGGCGGATCCGTCCCCAAACCCCGAAATCCCGCCCCCGAGAAATGAGGCGCGGCCCGAGCGGTAGGGCCGATGTCTGTGGCGCAACGTGCCCCAGCCCCGAACAAGTGAGGGGCCGTCGGGTACGCTGTTCAATGTCCGCCCAAGGTCTGCGGGGTGTGGCATTTTTTTTGGAAATTTTTGGGAACCCAGAATGATTGGGTACATTTTGCGGGGCGCGCAGCGCGCATTTGGGAAGGCGAAAAGGGTAGGGGAGAGAAGGGAGGGGTAGTGCGTGATGGGCGTTGGGAAGCTGGAGGGGGGGAGCGCGAGCCTGCACCAGCGGAGGCGCGCCGCGGGGGCGGAGCACGGCGGGCGTGAGCCAATTTTTTGTCCCAATGTAGTATGTAGCCCCTATTTGACGTGTTTCGGCCACCCACGGCATTGCATCGATGATGGTTTGATGGTTTTTGATGGCATTTGAGGGCGCCCAGGCACGGCTGAAACCTCCATCAAGCCGCTGAAAACACCGCTGGAGCCCTCACGTGCAGATGGACCAGGTCCCTATAATTTCGCGAAAGGGTCCTGGGCCACGGCCCATCTTTTTCGTGAAAGGGTAACTTAATGAGCTGCCTGTATAGCACCGCTACCTGCCCAGAATCAGCTTCCCTCCCATGATATCGAGCCCTGAGTCGCCCACGCTGGTCCCCAATGCACAGAGGCGGCGGCGGTGCAGCACAGAATCGGTGTGAGTCAAAGAGAATACGCGGGTGTATATGAGGAACGTACCGAGTAACCCCAGAAGCAGCACGGCGTTTTCGGTGGGTGTGGAGCCCAGAGTGAGGGAGTAGAAGGTGAAAGAGAGCGTGTTGATGGTGTCTCGTAAAGGCACGGCAACATCGGCCCGGTGCGTCCCGCCGCCTCCCGACCACTCAAAAAATATTTCTGCACGCAGACCCAGTCTGACCGAGTGCCCGAAGCAATTTTTCCTGGACACGGAAAGGTGTATGTCAACTCATTGAGCAAAAATTACAGTTGGTAACAACATACCTGGAGCGAAATGGCCCGTATAGTTCACGGGAGAGGCCTCTAACCTGCTTCTTGAACTTGGGAGACGGAATTGGGAGCCCCTGAGCAATGTGCTGGTGGAAAATTGGGGCGGTTAAGTGTGAGGGACCTATATGTAGGCTCTGAAAAAAGATTGGCATTGAAACATAAAAATAGGCAGCAAAGAGGCGTTGGGCAATGTTGGAAAAGTTTGTCTTTGGTCGAAATCTTGAGTTTTGAAAAAGTGCGGCCAAATCATTTGGTTTTGACATATTTGTACCGCCAAAAGAGTAGATTATATAGACCCAATAATATCTGGGATACGTTGGGGGGTTGGGTGAGAGTGACGTGCCCGAGACGCAACCTAATATAAATGGCGATTTTGTTTCTTGGTCAGTATACCACTAAAGAGTTATTGACGGGTGGAGGACATGTTAGTATGAAAAACCTTCCCCTGAAGAGGGTATTTAGCACTGTTGGCAGACAATACATTACAAACTACCGCACACTTGGTTTGGTCATTCATTCCTCAAATTCGACACGAGGACAAGTGGGGTCAGCGCGGATTTCCATATTCACGGTCTTCTGAGGTTAAAAATTTCGTTGCCGGACGGTCCGAGGATGAAGGGAGCTGGGAGGAGGTCGAAACAAAGAGCGCGTCTGGGAGGTGATTAGGCCCGTTTTAGCAATTGTGACCTTCGTGTCACGTAGGTAACACGTCGGACCGGATTCCGCAAGCTCGCAACGACCACAATTTCCCCCTAATGAACATCTCAATGGCCTCCTGCCATTGCAGCGATGCACCCAGTTCTATTCAGAGCTGTAGTAATGATATTCTACCGAGTATTATGCTTGGATTGTGCCAAAGCAACATGAAGACGAGCTTCCCACCAAATATATTCGTGTACAAGTCCCTCCTGTCGATGTGACTCGCGCTCCAGGCGCCTGAGCCACGCGAATCTGCGGCAAAGACGCTGCCGCCAGGCCATAGGTCTTGGGAGTAGGAAGACGGCTCCCATCCGACGGTACCCGTAATAGCGCGGAAACCAGCGGGACTTTCAAACTGGAGGGTCGGCCCACACCGTTCCTGCACCCCATCCCCACCCCCCGCCGACTGTTCCTGTGCCCCAGACGCTCCCCGCCGCTCCCCATCCTACAGCAACAACGGGTGGTGGCGGCGGATTGCGTGGGTTGTCCTGCGTGCCCCACAGAAGGATGTCCATCTTCGCGCGGTTGAGCCATGCAGAAAGGTAGTCGTTGCTCAGGAGCGATTGGACTGAGTGGCGGTCAGTCTCATTCCCCAGCACCGAATAAAATAAAATAAAAAAGAAACATACTGTACTCAGCGGCGGCGACAGCAGCCGCCTCCAGCTCTCTTTCCCTCACAAAGGCGAGGTATCCGGCACGTGAAGCTGCAGCAGCGGTCATGCCTGCTTCCACCCAAGTGCGAATAAAAAAGGTCGCGCAGATGCACGCTGTTTGGTGATTTGTTTTAGTCCTGACTGGATTGAGCAAGCACCCACCTAACCGGGCGTTTAAGCGCAGGTTCTCGTGGCAAAACCTAGGTGTTTGCACCGCACGGTCGGCATGGAGGGGTTTGAAGGGAAAGAGCAGCCGGAAGCGATATTTGACATGGGTCTCCTCAGTTGATGCATCGCGGTGAAGGCACATGATCGAGGGCAGCCACCAGCTGGACCAGTCGGGGGTGTAATCCTCACTATACTCCTGCGCAGGCAGCAGCACACCCTCCTGCATGAGATGTTGCTCACGGACAGATTCGGCAAAAGTAACGTCGATGATGGGATCAACCCATGGCGGAGATCTGGGAGGGCCAAAATAGGTGGGATCTACCGGAAGTGGGTGGGGAAGTGCGTCTCCCCAGAGCGCGAGAAGATGAGGAAAACCTCGGTGAGGAGAAACCTGCATGACCGCGTGACTGTGATACAGCTCAGGCTGAGACATCAAAAGAGATCGTTACTTGCCTCGCTCCATCTCCTCGCTTGGCTTGCCTCATCAAACAGCCCTGACCATGGCCCCCGCACTCCCGCCGACCAACATGACCGCCGAGGAGATGATCCCCGACACTGTAAATCCTGAGCACGACTCGCAATTCTGGTGCCTGCCCCCCATCCGGGACGCGCCGAGCAAAAGTCATGTGGGTCGGTTCCCCATGTACTTGGTTAGCCAGGGCAAGTCCGTCGGTATCTGGCACAACTGGTAGGTCATTAGCTTGTGTGGGTGGAATGAGAGGTACTCAGACATTAGTGCAGGACCGTTGTGAAGGCGATGGTGGATGGTCATCCATCGGGTGCGCAGCGTCACGTGGACACCGGACGATCGAAGGATGTGTTGCCGAATGGCAACAGCACTGTGCCCTCGGAGTCCACCCGCATCCAGCAGCGCTGCAAGCCACGTTTGTCCTGCATGCGCCGGCCCTGCAGCCGGCTCTGCGGGCTGCTGGACCACTGCCTGCGATACAGCCGACCGCAAGGCCGTCCAAGACCAGGGGGTGTCCCGTGGAGCAAAAACTGTACGTGTGCATTTTCTTTTTTAGTTCGTCAGGAATATTACTGAGTGAATGCACAAACCTCAGACAGCGGGATTGTATGCCAGACCTGGGTGGCCTGTCATTGGAGGCTGCGGTCAGCACATCCATGTCGTCAGTGTCGAGTGTGTCGACCGTGACAACGGAAACATGGGCCAGCATACCAGAGCCTGTGCGATACTTTGCGCTCTGGGGCGGGGGGATCGTATTCACCGAGCAGTGTGTGCCTCGCGACCCGTTTCCACATTTCGTGATGTCTGATTTTTTCGTCTCTTTGTTTAACATTATTCCACTAGCTGCGAGGGCCAGCAGGTGTTCCTGGCAGCCTTCGATGTAGCCACAATGCATTGTACCCAGCCGTGACAGGGGGGTACAATGCATGGTGGGCACTGCATAGACGGCCCATCAATGGTCGCCCACAATGCATTGGACCCTGATCCGAGAGATCAGGCCGCACAGGACAGCCGGAACATTAAACCCGGATACCCGGACATTTTGGCCGTATACCCGGATATTTTGGCTATATACCGGACGTTTTAAGTGTATATAGGTCCCTGTTTTAATATATCCATTGCAACGTTCGTCCCGCTTAATACCAAACCCACCGGCACCTCGGCACACAGCAGAAACCTGTACGGCTCATGGAAAAAGTGTATTTACACGTCTTAAAAATACATGCCGTTACCCTCGTCTACTGCCCCTCGGGCAGGGCCCCCTCCTCTTCCTCCTCACCCTCCAGTCTCGCCTCCTCCTCGGCATCCAGCTCATCCGCAATATCCACCTCAACTGTCACCGGTGCTGCAAGATCCACCAGATTACGCCCCTCCAGGTACGCATCCACCCTCATTAAAAGGCTCGTCCAGCGTCGTTCCAGATCGGTGCAGCGTGCACGTTCAGTTGCAGCCTGCTCTGCAGCGTATGCGCACCGGCCCTCGGTGACCTCCGCCGAAGCACCGGGGAGCTCTGCTACCGCCAAAGCATCCCACTGCATTGCTGCAGTTTGCCCGTATGCGATCGTGCGGCGCATTTCTTCCCGGAGCAACATTACCTCTTCGGTGTACCGGGAGGACCGGGCTAATGCCTTGCACCATTCAACCCGCAATGCTATAGATGCACAAATTAGCAATTCTGTTTGTAAATAGATAAATGGAAAGATTGATGTACCTTCCTCCAGACGCTTGTCATTCTCGCCCTCCCCGGCTCCTACCTGGTACCAGATCCAGGAGAGGGTGTGCGAGCCCTCTCCGCTTATGACACCTGCTGCGCGCGTAATCCCCCCCTCAATTATGGCGCCCCTAATATCGGCCCATTGCTTGTTTTGAGCTTTCTCCTCGGCAGTGAGGGCGCGCTCGTTCAAGCCACGGATGTCATCGTCGTTGAGCATACGGAGGCGCTCCTCCCAATCTCCATGTCCCCGAAGTGCTACCAGCGCCGCCCGGGAGTATCGGTAGCGCAATTTGGCGATGTGGATGCGGATGTTGATCTGGCGCAATATTCCCTGGCCTTTCGTCATCAGCCCCTGGCCAGTATAATTGCGCAGCTTGTATCTGTTGGTCATGGTGCGCGTGCGAAGGCCCGCACGAACACTTTCCAGTGCCTCCGTTGCCTCCGCCTCGCGCAGGCGTGCCTCCAGCGTGGGAAGGCCCATGGTGCACACCCTCTCCCGGCTTCTCGGGTCCGCGATCTCGGACGGCATGAAGAGCCGTGACACCTCGGGTAATTCGTCCCCACCTCCATCGTACATCTGCTTTTGGACATTGGTGATTACTGCGCGAACCGAAGGCATGTACACTGTTTGCAACTCGCAAAATTTGTGGATACGTTTGAGGAGGGCAATGCGACGTTTGGTGAAGTCCAGTTTCTGGCTCGGAGAGGGATTGCGCAGCGCGCACACGGAAACCTCTAGGTGTCGCCTACATGACATCAAAATGTCACCAGCTATCCGCTTTGCCGCAGAAAAAAAAGACGCACTGGCTCTCTTCGATGTGAAGGCCCATGATGATAAAGGTGCTCGGGGTGTGCTCGCGCTCGATCTCGACGCCCTCAGAAGTACAGACAAATTCTTCCATCGCAATCTCAAGTTGGATTTGCCGAAGACTGGTTACTGTGGCGATATCAGATTTGCATCCCCATATTATTTCGGATCCACAAACCTTCCTCTGGCATGTCGAACGGAGAGTCTTCTGGAGTTGTATGCTGCGTGGACTCCCATCTCTCCACCCACACCCTCCATTCCTTGATTTGCTCCGGGTGCGCCTCTTCCAACCCCGTTGAAAATGCATTGAACGCAACTTGGTGCTGGTTTCCATCTTTGATGGCGACTGCAAGCCGCTTTGGGAGAATGCGATCTACACGGTCACTGTCAACGGCCATCCGAGATTCTCGGCTGTCCACTTACGCATTGCCAGCAGCCTATCATAATTGTGAAACCCAAACACATCCTCGAGCGTCGCCTGACGTGACCCAGGGCCCATCAACCTCGTCGAAGGCACCGCCCCATTGGAAAATGCCCAGTTCTGTTCTATACCCTCACCGTTCGTCATCCCAGCGCCCCGCATCCAATGAAAAGAGAACGGGGAGCGACATTTGGTGAGGTGATCGGGGAGGTGAAAGTTGGGGACCATCCACCAAACATCCGCCGGCGGAAGCTTGAGATGCATGGCTTCCGGCATCTTTGCCATGCGCTCCCAGAACTTGATCGCGTATTGGCAAGCGATGTCGTATGAGAAAACTAGCCAGGCCATGGCAAATGTCATGAGGGCTGACAAAACAACGAAGTCGATGTTGCATTGACTGTCAATAAATCAATATTTTGCATCCTATGTCTCCAAAATGACTTACCGCTCCCCCACCTGCAAGTCGCCGATGCCATTGGCACGCCACATGTTGTGTCTTGAGCATGTTACGCCCCCAACTCCTGTTGTCTGCAATCCCCGCACGCGCTTTGAGTTCGCAAGAAACATGGCTCGAAATCCGGAGCAGTTGGAGATTTCTTCCTCGTCAACATGCTTAGCAATATGAGCATAGTAACCATCCTCCCCGTGTCGGCGACAGAAGTAGCCGAACCCATCCCCAAGGATGGGATCCGATGCTTCCGAGGAGACACAACGGTTTCCCAGCCGAAAATTCGCATCCGCCGCCAAAAACACAATGTATATGAACCTATAATCAAACTTGAGGTACTGCCTGGCTGACATCGTGCAGCGCACGTACCGGTAGAAAGGATTGATGTTTTCCCAATTCGGAGGCAGTTTCCAGCCTGGCTGGGGGCATGCCCGACACGGTATCGCCAACTCACCCTGCTTCGTTGCCGCTATACCCCCTTCGTCGTGTCCTCGCTTAGCCCTTTTGTGGTGTTTCACCTCCCGCCACTGGCGTACAATGTGCATGAAGGGTCGTCGATGGTCCTAGCAATTTATTAGTCTAGCCTACATCTAGAGGATGTGCATGCACTCACCGGAGGTTTATCGAGCCCATCGTGATTCGTGCACATTTCGAGACCCCGGAGGAAGTCATACACAGAGAGCTTTCCCAGACAGTTTATGATCTGGAAATGACGCAGCGCACGGAATGTCGCGCATGTATTCGGCGCTGTGATCGTTGCTGGCCACCAACATGCGCGCAACAACTGTGTGCGCCGTTCCTCCGGCGGACTATCGGGCTGCGCATCCTTTGGACACCCACAGAAATCGACATTCATCTCATGGACACCCGTGAGATCGTACAGAACAAAATCATGGGCCACCGCCTGCCAGTAAGGGCAGATAACACCAGGGGGATGTCCGAGCTGTATGCAGAGACCCAGTTCCTGAAGCCACCTTCGCCCGCGAACAAAATTCGACCCATTCCACTTCTGAATCAATGAATTAGCGGTCGCAACCCGGGTGGTAGCTGTAGATCAAACAACACACCTCCAAAAAATGTGTGGGGTGCTGAACGTGTGCAGCCACAATACACCGCGAACAGTACATGCCTTCCCCGAGGCACGCTTGATCCACACAACGCCAAACTGCTGGGCCCTCGCATTGGCGAATCGGACATTCTCGTCGGGGATCCACACATGGACCACTAGCGCACCGAGCGTAATTTTTTGGGGAACCTCGTCCCTCGCGGCGTAGGTTCTCCAACAGATACTCGTCCCTATGTGGAAGCCAATTTTGCAGCGGACGGTCCTGGATAAATATATGTTAGTACTCTTCCTGCGCTGGAAGAGGAAATGAATACTTACCGACTTTGTGTTTCTCCCGGCCGACTGGACAACCATGACGTTGATCCCATCGTCTGCAGGCTCATCTGGCTGCGATTCCAGAGAAGTGTCCCCGAGCTGGTAGGAGAAGTCCTCAGAATGCCTCGCCATATTCGTTGCCAGATCGTCCGCCCAAAAATGGTCCGTTGCTGTCGCATCAGCGACTCCCGCTCCTTGCTCAACCACACTCATCCTTGTGCGCTGTCTCCTGTTGTCCTGAGTGCGATGCGACACTGACGCTGCCGTTCCCGCAATTACCAGCGAGTGCGGTTTGATCTTGCGTTTGTGAGACATCGAGCAGGTAGGCAGGGTTTGGTTAATTCGATGTTGTAGAAGACAGAACTGGAAAATGGATCGTGATTTGACAATACGGATACGTGATCTTATATCGGTACGGCGCACAAATCTGCGAGAGTCAAAGCGATGTCATTATACGGCAGTGGGTCAAACTTTTTTACTTGTGCATACACTAGAGATCGCCATCTCTGCGTGCCTTCTGGGACGCAGAGCGGCGAACCAACCGTAATAAAGTCAAGGGGCGCGCATTTGCCTCGCGGAGCCGGGACCTTCCACATCGTAACTCATCATTGACCGACAAGCAGCGCCGAGGCAATGTAGGGATCCCCTTGCGGCAGCGAGCCGATGTGGCGACCTCCTTGTGGTAGTGGGGTGATGTGGCAATCTCCTTGCGCGCACGCCGGATGAGAGTAGTATTGTGCTCGCGCCCCCCGCTATCGGTCAACTGCCTGTCAGAATCCTGCAACATACGAAGAACGCGCGACAACGGAGGTGTTTTCGGTACATCGGGCCGGGTAGTGAATGGCGCAGGAGATCCCTGGACAACGGCTGGTGTAAGCGGGCGGAAGAGATCCGATGGCATGTTGGACAGAGGGCGACGCGCAGATCCTGATAGATTTTTCAGAATGCAGGGCTGCACCCAGGTGCGCGCACACGCACCTGCTGCTTTGTGCTTGTCACCCGAGCATCGCTCCCTGGTGCCATCTGCATAGAGAGGTCAGCCTCATCATCACAATGTGTTCAGTAGGCAACGTACCTTGTATATCCAGCCCATCCTTTGTCAACACCGAGCCGCGATACTCATTCATAGAACGAGACCAACTTGAGCGCTGTGTAGTGGATGTCTCTGAAACGCGTTAGTTCTTGAGCCGGCACAGCTGGTTGGTCTGCTCCATCATGTACCCGAGTCGAGTGCGTGCGGGCTGTTCATGGTTGCTGGCAAGAGCAGCTAGAAGTGCAAATACCAGACAGGCAACTCGAAGAGAGAAACACCGCTTGCCGGCCTCCTGCTATCATAGTTGCCGGCAAGAGCAAAGAAGCGCACGTGATTGTCTGGACTCGTAAATAACTTGTAGCAGCCAGCCTAGGGCCCTATCCTTATCCTTCGTCAACATTGATCTATCCCTCGAGGCCTGGGCTATTCTGGAACTGGACATTCGGTGTGCACCTCTACCTTCCTGCCCCAATTAACATCATTATGCAGGTTTATTCGGCATTTTTTTGCACTCATCTACATCTACGCTACTGACTGAATGGATTCGAGGTGGTATGTGGTTTGTAGAGATGCTCTGATTCTTGGCTCAATCTGGATTTGGATTCTCGGTGCGCACCTCTATTTATCTTGTCTAACGAACGTCATTACAGGTTTCTTTGCGCTCATTTACACCATACCGATTCCGAGGACCCTGCTCCTTTATGCCGGAACCCCACCGACTCTCCCAGGTTGGGAATTGAGTCGAGTCGCCTTTCAAAGAGTTAGTAATAGTTTTCACGACATCTTGGGTCGGGGGTGACCATGTTCGGGCAGTTCAACTTTACGGTTGAACTGGCCAAAAATATATCATGCCGTCCTCCATACCTTCTTCCAAGCCTCGAAATTATTTGTGAGTATATTTTACATCGCTATTCATTGCTAGGATTATGCTTCAGGCTGAGGCACTCCGTGTTTTGACTGATATGGCGCGCTTTCATTGGAGTGGCGCACTCCTCGGTTAGTTTTATGATGCATATTTCGAAGTTTATAAATTGAGGCTCAGCGGTTATTCATTTCTGGCTGCAGGAGAGGTTTTCTAGGAAGTACGGATAACTTTAGACAGCAAACCGGAATCAGTTACAATATCTCAGCTTAGTCCACGCTCAAAATATTGTACACTCTTGGAGCCAATATTGGGTCGCAACATGAATCTCAGTTCGACCAAATCAAATTTTTATTGAGGCCAGAATCGGGTGTGATTTTGATATTCAACTACTCCCTGATACTCATACGCTGCCCACTGGGCCCAGTTTACCCCCAAAGCTAGAAGAAATGAGAATGCGAGTACTTACGTTACCTCATTAGGCCCAATAAAGCCGGTGTCTATTTGCGATAATGACAAGCGCTCGCCAGATAAGATATCCACAGATAAGATATCCATCACATCATTCCAATCACAATCAATATGTCTCCCTCCGCCCACCAACGATGTGGAGATGACGAGGAGCATCACCTCCGACGCCTCGCTACCTATCGCAAGTACCAGCAAACGTTTGTTCGTTCTTTTTTCTTCTTGAAATGCTGTATATATATTCTCGCAGACATCTTGAGGAAAGCCGCAAAAAAAACCCGAGAAAGAATGGCACGAGTCCGTGCCGCTCTGACAGAGGAGCAGTGGAAAAGGCACTGCGAGGCTCAGCGGCGTTATCGGGAACGGTAAATTTGCCGGCCTGTTGTTTTCTATATGACAATGTGTGTGTACTATACAGGTATCGCGAAAGAATTGCGCACCGTGCGAGGCGCGCCACGGTCCAGAAAAACGCTGAGGCAGGGCGCACAACCAAACCTCGGCCGAAGGCACGTCACTACTGGTCAGATCTGGACTTGGTTTCATCAGACGAGGAAGAGGACGATGAATGGTGATTCCCGCTAGCACACAAGTACATTGGTCGATGTGATCTATGTACCTATGCGCATGCAATTTCCCATTGCTCCTCAAGTTGGTTTGAAGCAGCAGCAGCAGCTGCTGCCGCCGCTGCCTTGGCCTGCGCCTCCGCCACTAACCACCGCCTGTGCCTGCGTCGGCACTGACGTCTTTTCTTACCGCGGGTTTTGGGAACCATGGTGACACCGTCCCAGGGAGGTCCGTCGTCCGAGGTAGTGTCGCTCCATCCATCGTTGTGGCCCCATCCGTGGCCGTTGCCCCATACTCCGTCAGTGCCCCACACTGTTCCGGTGGTCCAGCCATAAGCATTGCCCCAGCCAACGGCCGCGGCTGTTGGCGCCGTTATCGGATAGGGCGCTATCCGTTTCTGGAGCCATACGCGAAACAGCGGGGGCCGGCCGATTGAAGCGCGTCGACTCGCGATGGCTTTGGAACAAGCTGCTGGCCGAATCAACTTCTCATAAATCATATTGAAGCAGGATCTACTGACCGAGACTGCCGTCCTTCCATCCTCGCAACTTGAGGAACTCCTGGTACAACTTCACCTTCTCCTTCCACTGCCAAAACACGGTGAGAACAACCTTGCACTCGGCCTCGGAATCTAATGCTGGTAATTTTTCATTTCTTCGACGGAGAGTCATAAAATGACGCTAGAGATACTAACCTTCCTTGCTGGACCCATCCAGAATCGGCCAGGCTCCCATGGCGTGTCAGAATGAATGGTTAGCAAGACACGTGGCGCACTCACCCCATATGTTATTTGTTACGTGGCGCACTCACCACATGGACAATCAATCAAGAGATCGCCTTTCTTCCTTGCCACCATGTCGCAGCAGCTTGCATCCACCAACCTCCGCACTGAAGACCTGATCATGGACATTCGGGGAGGAGGGAACGACTCTCGTTATTATTGCTTGCCTCCATTCCGCGGGAGCACAGATGGCGTGGAGAAGACTGGGCGGGGGTTTCCATTCTACCTGGTCTCGCAGGGCCATGTTGTGGGGATCTTCGACAACTGGTAAGTCGTCGTACCATCGTACCGTAACTTGAGATGATTTTTTTTTCCATTGCAGGCACGAGATCAAGGCTAGTATTTCTGGCTTCCCGGACCAGCTCATATGCCTATGATTATGCATAATCTTCAGGGGGGACCCCACAGCCTTAATGCGTAATCTTTCGGGAGTCCCCACACAGCCCCAAGGCTTACATACATCGTTGTTCGGCCATTGTGACAGCTCCTCGGCATCTTGTATTTGATCCCGCAGAGACGTTCCTGCTGCCGTCGGAGCTTGAAATCCAAAGGCGCGGGCACGTGATTGGTCCCGCCAAATCTGGCGCGCGAAATTTCGTTTTTTAGCGCCCTTGCAGGCGGGTTTTCCCGCACGTTTTGAGCTCCAAATGAAGACTAAATAAACCGCTGTATACCTATACTATTTCCCACGCTGTGCAGGCCGTGGATGGCCGTCGCCGTTGACCACAATTCCCACCCCTTCCGGTCCATTGCGCGCCCCCCGCTGCTCCTAGTTGTCGTCATCCGCATCTGGGTCATCATCCATCTCGTCCAATTCCTCTTGCGATAGCCCCTCAGTTCCTGGACGTTTCTCCGGCCCGCTGCCCTGTATTTCGCCTGCACGCGAAATTGCCTTATTCGGCTCCCTTCCGTGTTCCCCCTGGCTCGATACTTCAGATAGCAATGGCGGCGTGGTTGTATCATTCCTGCCTCCAGTTTCAGAGGGATTCATGAAGGGGATGGTCAAGACTTACCCTCGCAATTTCTGTAGGACCCACGTGACATCATCCACCGCCTCTTCCCAATCCGGCGACGCGTCCTTCATCGCGTCGCGCCACCATTTCAGCAGCATCAGGACGTTCAGAAACCCGTTCTGGCCCTTGTACTCCATACACACCCAATCAGACGGGCCCTTTTCACGCATCATTGGGCGGTTTTTGGTTCTCCAGCTGGGATTGATCTCGATCCACCAAACCCAGAATTCCTTGCCAAATGTGCTTGCGTCTTTGACCTCGGGGGTGTGATTGCGCGCTCGTCCCACCCAGTCGCTGACTGCCTGTGGTCTCTTCTTCGCTGGCCAGCTTTGTTTCTATAGCATTCACGTCATTCATCAGCGCTGTCGACGGAGATTAAGCTTTTACTCACGCCGCCAGCGAAGCCTGCTGTTTCTTCTCTCGACCACCACAACCGCACCAGGACGTTCCATGAATCCCCATAATCCTTGGCCTCCAGCTCCCTCTGCGCCTTCAGTGCCCATTGATTCTTTGCCGCCGTCCCTTTCGCCTTGGCGGTGTTCCGCCCCGACACCTTGGATGCCACCTCAGCCTCGCTCGCCTCATCCCTGGTCTTGTTATCACTCTCGTTCGCCTCCTCCGGCTCTTCCTCTACCTGCTTCTTGGATCTTTTCCCCCCCTTCCCAGACTTTCGCTTTCCTTGTGTTTCCGCCTTGCGTTTCGTTGGTGCGACTGTGCCACCCCACAGTGTTTCCTTCTCGGCGTTGTCGAGACCGAGGCCCTCGAGCAGGTAGTAGTTGCGGGCGGCGTTGTTCTCACGTTCTAGCTCCTCCACATTGAGTGTCTTCAACATCTCAATCTTCTCCGCCCGCTCCTCCGCTGACATCGCCTCTAACCGTAGCACCATGTCGCCGCTCAACGGCGCCGCGAACTCAGTGCCATACCGGTCCACAACCGGTCCAACGGCCATTCCGAGTCCCGGATAAACGGCGCCTGCTGCCGCCCCTGCCGCCTGGACCAGTTCGTCTGAGAATTCGAGGTTGTCAAGCCCCAGCGGCATGGACAAATCTACCGGCGATCCCACCATCGCACGGATGTCGGCGTCGCTGAACGTATCCATCACACCAACGCCTATGGCTGGCGCAGGCAGCGGTAACGTCGGCGTCCGAACGGCTGGTGTAACCGCTGCCGTCTGCGGTACTGGTGCGACTGGTGGACCAACAGGCTCTGGGTTCGGCGTCGGGTTTTGGGTGGGTGTCGTGTGCTCGGCGGGGGTTTCGTTCGCCTCTGCGCTCCCTCCTCGGGTCCGGTATTCATCTACAAGCCTCCAATTGTTACAGATTTCCTCAATGTTAATGAAAAGACCAAGATGTACGCGCTCCCCACACAAATTTGCTGAATTTTCTCATCACCTCCGCGTACAATGCCACATCCGCCCTCGAGAAGTCCAGCATCGCGGGCGTTTCTGGTGTCACCCCGGCATGCATACTGAACGCGTCTCAGTCAAGATTACCTGACGGTGCTCTAATACACAACTCACCTCATACTGTACACATCGGGCCTTTCCCCCTCTGTTTTCACTCGCCCGACGAGCAACGATATCTCGTAGCCTGTGTGTGCCGCCAACCCCTTAAGAAGTGGCCCGACAAGAGTCGAGAATCGCGATCGCGCACTACCAATGTGTCAGGTCATGTCGGGCTACAGATCTGGCTTACTCACTCCTCCAGATCTTTGTCTTCTAGGGCCGGCAAGCCCTCGAGCACGTCCTCGTATTTTTCGAGGAGTTCTGCGTGCTCGGCTTCCGTTTCTTCCTTCACGCGCGTCCGCACCTCCTGGGGCTCAGCAGCCAATAATTCTCGAGCAACCGTCGCACGCAGAGTCAGATGCAACTTCGCCGGCACTCCTTCCTTCTGGTCGTTAAACCCCTGGGTGACCTTCTCCTTAAAGTCTTCGTGTTGCATATAGTACTGATAATCTGCGAGTCTTTTCGGCGGAGGATTGGCAGGCGTACGGAATCTGGTTAACCACTCGGCCCACGGGTTGCCATTGATTCCAGCGGCCTTGTTCTGGCGGCCTAACCAGCGTTTGATTTGCTGAAAGCCGGTGAGCTCTTCAGTCTTTTAACCGGCCCTCGATGTGCATGACTTACCGCCTCAGTGTCCTTCATGATCTTTGCCTTCAGCTTTTCCTCCTCTGCGTTCACCGGCCTTTCCGAGTAGTCTGTGGAATCGTTCGCATCGGGGTCCTTAGTCAAAGGCAGGCGCCATGGGAATGCTGCCCAATATTCGACAAAGATTTGGGACCAAATGTGACGCGTCTTCCCGCGCTTGGACGCGTCCGCGTACCTGGGGTAGAAGGTATTGAGCAGGAGCTCTCCCCGCTTGCCTTGGAATGGGCTTGGTTTGCCGGGTTTTTCCTTCTGTTTATCTGCCATACTTTGGACGCGTCGGCAGTAATCCAAAATCAAAGTCAGCTATTGACCAACAAATAACACCATACATCATGCGACCTCTACCAGAAGTTAATCCAGAGACCGCGGCTGCCGTCAGAATTTCTGCCCAACGCGCTGCGAAGTTGGTGGTCGAAGCTCGAGCAGAGCGTGACGCCCAGTGCGCACGCGCGGTCCATGACCTCTTCGCCGACCTCATCAAGAACGGCCTCCCCGACTATATCACCCTCAGTGGGAGTGATTTTAGCGAGTCCGTGGACCGCCGCCGGGCCCACGAAAGTCCGTCTCTTTGTTCCTCTTGTGCTTTATTCCCTCATACTTTCCCCAGCTTTCAGACACTATGTCCGCCCCTGCTACTCAAAAATACTCCGCGCTCGCATTCGCCGGTACCGATGCCTCAAGTACGAGTACGAGCTCGTACACCCACCCTTCTCTCATCCCGAATTTCCTGAGGATCCTGCCGCGATGATGTGGCGGGCCAGCGCAGATTTAGTGGAAAGTCGCGGCAGTTGGGGTGGCAGCTGGGGGGAAGGGGGCAGCTGGGGGGGAGGGGACAGCTGGAACAACTTCAACGAGCATCCCGCGCAGCTCTTGTCCCAAGAAACCGACGGCATCTCCCCCTTTATCATCCCCAAACGCCTTCCTTTCGTGTAACTTAGTACTGTACTTTGCTCAAACGATGCTTTCTGCGATGCTTTCTGTGCGACTTTTTTTATTTCATAAGTAGTAATATTTATCGAGCGGGGTAAGTAAACGAAATAAAAGAAACTCAGTCGTCGGGATCCCCGCGTTGGCGCACGTAGGCACGCCGCTCGACAAACACCTCCAGTCGCCGCCGATTCCGAGTCTCCATCACATGCGCAGGTGAGAGGTGATGGGTATAGATATGATCGACTGCATCGTATCTAAGATAATAGAAGGTCAGCATCAAGTCGAGGAGAGTTGCGTCAGTAAATGTACCTGTCCTCAAACAGCAGCAGCTCTCCTTCCACCCCCCAGAGGCTATCCCCAACCCTCCACGCGCCTGGATTCCTCACCGACCCCATCACCTTCGTGACCGGACCAGTCAACGTTGAGGGCCCTGTGACTGCTGCGATGCGCGCCGACTTCGAGGGGGACAGCGATGGTGATCGATAGGTGGCCGGCAATCGATGGGCGGCCACGGCCACAATGGGAGGTACCGCGATGCGCTCCGATTTCGAGCTGGATCCACAACGCGTGCCACCGCAGAGGTGCGAGACGGCGTCTTTGCAACAGATGTTGGCGGCAAGGATGAGTGCCGGAAAGCACGAGCAGGGGACACAACAGGGGACAAGGGCAAGGTAGGGGAGGGTGGCGGGGATTCCGCCACTGAAGATGCGGGGGAGTCGTCTTCATGCTGATGATATTGGGCGCACATCAAGTCCCAGGTGTTGACGGCCTCGGTGTACGTCGCGGACCTCTTCCACTTGCCATTGGAATAGCCATTAACCTGCTGCCTCGCAGTGAACCTAAAAAGGCGCTATGAAAATGAGTACGAGCCAAGACTTATAAAAGACAAAGAACTTGCTCGTCCGTGTAGATCCCGAGGGTGTACCCAACACCTACGGTGTAGAACACGCGGTCAGCGGTCGCGGAGTGCTTGATATGGTCCTCATGGCCATGGCTGGGGCGAAAGGGCGGAATGAAAGGTCGACGCGACATCCAAGAAAAGCATGTGTGATGGGTAACGCGGTCACTCTTCTCTTCTCTTCATGTCGTCCAAAACAAATCCGTACAATATGGAGGACCTTCACCGCGGCGAGCGCTACTGCTCCTTCGACTTCATGATCCCCAAACTGCACTCCTACACTCACCATGCCATCTGTCAGTACGACTACAGTTGCACTCGCACTCGCCAAACGGACGGAGAAAGTGTTGAGCGCACATGGGCCATCATCAGCAAGGCTCACATGGGGAAGCCAGAGGGTGCATTCCAGAGAGAGAGTAGTCTTCGCGTGAGTGATTTATACTCGATTCGTATTCGTAGGCGCTGAGAATAACCAGACAAAATTGTGACTGCCGTACACATCGTTCAAGGCTGCCGTACACGCCATTATATGTAGAACCCCGGCCCGTTCTCCTTGTGTTCCCTTTAACAATTGACTTGATACTTCCTACACTGTCCCTCTCCTCCCTGTCGATACCGTCTATTCAATAGCCACATTGACTTAGGAATATATTGTGCTAGAAACCAAATTGTTGGTTGGACTCTCTCGGAAAATAGGCGTACCTCTGAGAATGTGGTCATACAGTCTGCTCAAATATTCTCAGTATTTTCGAATTTTGCAGAACTTCGACCTGAGCGATTTCAGTGTGAGGCGTCGACTGGCCGCGAACTCGTTACGGGGTGATCGCGAACTCATTACGGCTACCTCTGCCAATTGCGACCGATTTTTCTTGTTCCGTTCTTCAAATTCTCCAAAACTGAAGAGACAGTTTCGTTCCCTGTAAGGCTGGGTACGCTACAGAATTTTTTCTGATTTTGAGACGAGAAGAGGGATATCACTGTTCTCACACAATCTCGAGCCAAGATCAGTGGCTGTTTCATTGTGGATTTCTGTCTTCGACCATAATTATGAAAACTCAAACATCCCCCATTGACCCGGAACTCTCTCAGAACAGCAGGTAGGGGTCCATACTCACTATCCACGCTTTTTCTGACCCGTTATGTGGCCACGTTAGCATGAACAAGGTGAAAACGAGTCAAAAGCGCCGCCCCCAGTCCGAGTCTGCCAAGGTCGCGCGTCGCAAGGCAAACCGGACTTATCGATGGAAGTATGTTCGATGTGGGCTTACCCAACGATACCTGCTTATCCGAGGGCAGGAATGAGGACCAGCTCAGGGAAAAGGCGAGAGTTCGCATGGCAGCGTATGTACTTGCTCTTTCCGCCTTCCCCTCTTCACAGTCTTGCTCCCAGACGTCGTCAGGCCATCAAGGAGTCCGGCCAGCTTTCAGATGAGGGTGCTGCCCTCATTAAACAAGCACATGCTAAATATCGGGCCAAGTACAAGCACTACTAGGTATATGTGATCGTCTAGTGATCTAATATTCCCTCCTAGAAACCAGGATTATTTGAGGTTCAAGGCTCGTCTGCGCCGCCAAGAGTAAGTCGAGTCTCTTATTACAGCCCCGGGCTCATCTCAAGGATTTGAAGGGCCTTCATCGCCAACCACGGCATCGAGGCGCATAGGAAGCGGATTGCGGAAGAGAGGGCCAGGGACGATGCGGCCTGAGCGGCAAAGAGTACAGCGCGCTAGGGCGCATACTGTATGGGTTTACATAGCAGCTCAGCGATGCAATGATATGTGAATTGAAAGTTTTGAGGGGAAATGGGATCGGGCGCCTACTGGCAAACTGAGCGCCTAAGTTCCCAAATAGGCAGTCATCACCTCTTCGCTACTATTTATCGTTTTCTTTACCGGTCCTTACTCTTCCTTATTCGTCTATTTATTTCGATTCTTATGGCCCCCCGCGGCAATCGCAATTGTACAGCCAATCGACTCCCTCAGGCCTCTAATTCTGCTGGTCCCTCGACTTCGCACACTTTCAATGTGGATGAATTAATTACCCCCGCCGAGGCCGCCCCAATTGAAAGTTACATTGACCACTTGTCTGCGAACGGACGAAGGATTGTGCGGGAGGCCATACGCGTCCAGCCCCCCTCGCCCGTGAAGCGCGCACGCCTTGGAGAGCCTTCTCCTGCCACCACTGATCCCAGTCCACCTGAAGCCAGCAACGACGATGCAGATCGTTATTCCATGACACCAGACAACTACGACGACGAGGATCCCCCCCTAGTCCCTCTGCCTCGGTTGCCGAACCCCAAGCGTCTTGAGCCGTCGGTCGGTTTTTTTTTTCTCCACTCTTTGGACGGGCCTTCAACTGACTGATTTCACTTAGGATAAGATATTGGCCAAGTGGATGCGCCTCATGCGCGACATATATCTGGGACAACTCTTACGGAGAGAGGGTTGTGCAGACGCGAGCTCGTCTGTATGTCCGACGTGCGGCGGTGATAGCCCGCGATACCGATGTCAGGAGTGCGCCGGGGGTCTGCTCCTCTGCAAGGCGTGTTGCTTGGACAAGCACACAGACAATCCTCTGCATGTGATCTTTGTGAGTGCGGCGGTAGTCTGGAGGGTGAGCAGAGCGTGCTGATGATTCAAAAACAGGAATGGCATATTCTTCGAAAGAACAACACTCCGCAAGCTTGGCCAGCGCATTCAATTAGGGCATCCACCTCGAGAGAGGTGCACTCATCCTCAGGCCGCACATGTCGACTTTGTTGTCCTGCACGACAACGGCATTCACACAGTCGACCTGGATTTCTGTGCCTACGACTCGCCACTGCGTGCTGAGAATTATATCCAGCTCTTGCGCTACGGATGGTTCCCTGCGAGCGATGATAGACCCCGGACGGCGGCGACTTTCCTCGTCCTCGACCACTTTCATCTCCACACTCTGCAGGCGAAGACGACGGCGTATGACTTCTATGCCGTCTCGGAACGCCTAACCGACAACGCCGGAGTCAAGCCGCCAGACCGCTATCAAGTCTTCTTACGGATGGCGCGGCAGTACCGCCACCTACTAATGCTCAAACGGGCTGGACGGGGTCATGATCCCTCGGGCGTCTGGGGCACGGGTGCGGGGGAGTTAGCGATAGAGTGCCCGGTCTGCCCAGACCCCAAGGTGAATTTGCCAGAGGGGTGGGAGAACGCACCGCCCGAAGATCAGTGAGTGTGGTCGTTCTCCCCATGTACAAAATCCACTGACAAATTCCAGATTTTTATATGTTCTCTTCATAGCTCTCGACGCGTGTTTCCGCCTGAAGCGGCGAATGATTTCCAGTGAATTCAAAGACCCTGGGCTCGGCACTGGCTGGGCGTATGTAACGGAGAACGCGCCATACCGTCATTTTCTGCTCACGGTCACGGACCAGAAGGAGGTACGTCTTCCAGAGTATTTTCTGGCAGGTTAACAGATAAATAATTCTAGATGAGCACTTGTAGCGGGTTGGCCGCTCTAGATTATGCGAATACAAAATTCTCGAGAGGGTATAGCACGACCGGGGTGGGAATGGGAGTCTGCGCCAGGCACGAGTTCGTGCAACCGAACGGGGTCGGGGATTTACAGCGGGGGGAGCGGTAAGTAGATGACTTTGAATCGGAGCGGAGATACTGATGAGAATTCGCAGTTTCGCCAATATGGACTACATTTTCGGGTCGATCTTGCGTCATAAGGATCCCCGCGTCCGCAAACTCATCTCCTACGACATCGTATGCCAATGGTGGCTATATCTGGTCACCCGTCTCCAGAAGCTTCCGGTGCTGGTGCGCATCACCATAATCCTCCAGATGTTTCGCTTTGTCATACCAAAAATGCATATTCACGCCCACACCCTGGCGTGCCAGGTGAAATTCTCACTCAATCTCGTGCCCGGCAGTGGGCAGACCGATGGCGAGGGCATTGAGCGCCCGTGGTCAAATATCGGGGCGATCGCGACGAGTACCCGCGTGAGCGGACCTGGGGCGCGTCACGACATGCTTGATGATCATTGGAATTTCTGGAATTGGATGAAGACCATCGGTTTGCGTGAGTGTTATGATTTTATTTCACATGAAACACTAAAGCTAAGCGGTTGCAAGCGGCACTCCTTCGTCGACGGCTTGACAATGCTAGAAAGGAGCAAGTAAGGCAGCGGGAGGCCTTTGAAATGTTCACAATACAGCAAGCCAAACGGGTGCCGGCGTTAGTCTCCCAGAGGCAGACAATATACAGAACCGGCGCAAACCTTCGCGAGCTCAGGATACCTGTTCTGACGTCTGCTTTCTGACGCGTGACCCTTAACGATAGGTCCTTTTCGATCTCCGACTGATCTGCCACTAAGCGGGGTTTGAAATCCGCAAACGGTATCTCGTCGCGATCTTCCCTCTCGTTCTCGATGGTTTACCGCCCGATGGTCAAGCACTCTCGCCAGGTCATCGAAATACCTCTCCGACGGCCCTGTATCAAATATCTAAGCAAGCCAACCCAAAATGATACCTTAATGATCGAAATATGCGCTGGCGACATCATCTGATTCATCTGCCTTATCCTTCCCATCCATGCCACTTTCTGTGGCGAGTCTGTGGGTTGAAGAATCTCGGGACTATTCCTTGCTTACGGAGGCCGATCACATCACAATTGCGGTCAAGGACGTGGTCGCAGACCACGGCATTCTGTGGTACATGGAATTACTGGATTTTACCCTTTGTGAGTCGTGTCATTGCTCTCCAGGCGGCCCAAAGCTTGTCCTGAAGTATCTCTCAGCTTAACTGGGCAGTTTCCTTTCGCTTCGTGACCGTTGTCTCGGGTAGATTGGACCATGGCACGCGATATGTGCACTTTACAGTGGCCGTGATGCGGCCGCCCAACGACGCCGTAGTGACAGCGGCAAGCGCAAGGAACGTCTTGGACAGTACTCAAGGTCTATCTGTGAGTGCTCTGTGATGTTTTTCTATGCAACTATCTTCATGGACGGTCCAACTTTAGCTCGATTCACCGCTGCAAACCAAATCAGCCTCAATCAATCATATTGCAGCAAACACTCTCCTCGTATCTCAAGCGGAGCTTTCCACTAGTATCCGAGTGCAAGTTCCGTTGTTCTCGCCCAGAGTCGTTGCACGATTTCGAAGCTATGTTGTGAATATTGCCGTTCTTAATACTGCCACTCCTACATATGTTGTTTATTTTACTCATACATATCATTATTTTGTCTAAAATTGGTTCTGGCCTCACAGTGAAGTGTTTTTTGGCCTTGAACTGGGCTCCTTCATCCTCTTCAATGCTCCAAGTGATATTGTAGATCAAAATGGACGAGATTGGACAGAATAATAATGTGGTGGGTACGGAGGAGGCTGACGCAGCGGAAATCCTTTGGCATCCTTTTAATAGCAACATTATGGTCTACCCTGAGCAAAAACACGTCCGGGACGCGTTGGAAGACGACCGACGTGGTCACTGTTTGGCTGTGAATGGTCAACACGTGAGCAAAGCGGAGTTTGAAATGGGGCGACCGCTAAGCACCCCCGATCAAAAAGCAGACGTCAGATAAGGATATCCTGAGGCACGAAGGTTGAAGGAATTATCTACTCTGCCTCTGGGAGACTAGCCGGCGTGGAAGCAAATGGTGCAGGAGTTTGAGGCGGACGACACGAAAAAGAACCCATACGAGGTGAAGATCACGGGTAAGTCAGTCCGCATCAAAAACCTCCGGTGTCACGAAACAAATAATTATTGTAGGGTTGACCGAGGCGGAGGTGAGGCTCAAGTTCGCACAGGAGGAGGAGGAGGAGGCAAAGAACGGGGTCCCGGCGCTACATGAGGTGACGCCCAGCAGCTTCATCACGGCGGGACTGGAGTTGGAGGAACAGCAGTAAGGTGATATTGTTGTCAAGGTGCGACTGATGGAGACGATCATTAGGCGACGAGTACGGGTACAGGCAGAACTCAAGAAAGCGGGAACGACCGCCATGGTGATCAACATGAAGAGCCTCCGGAACAAACTCAATCGAGGCATCATTCGTTTCCGCAAGCTGCAAGCAACCTATACCCCGGCGGCGATACAGGCGCTGGCGAAACGAGTTGCCCCCGCGGAGGAGCTGGCCGAAGATACACCGCTTATGCTGCCATCCGCGTTGACGCCGGAGGAATGCGAGAATGGGGGCTGCCTGAAAGGGGTCCTGAAGATCGAGGACGACTTGCGGGGAGCTCAGTGTTGCACCGCGCTGCCTCGGCTGCGGAACCAGCTTCATATCAAATCACGACTTTTATTCTACAAGAAACACAATTCCCGGCATCAAGGCATGAATACCCGGTCCCGTACGATCGTCGCGCGCAACGAGAGCAAGATACGACTGCACTCGGAAAAATTCCAGATGGCGTGGCAAGCGCAGCTGCGGATTGCGCGGGGGGACATGTCGAAGGTCGGGTGGCCTCAGCTCAGGAAAGAGGACATCCGCTGCATGCAAGACGCCGAGATGTTGTCTCGGAATGCGGAAAAGCGACGGAAGGCGAATGAACGGTGTTTGAGGAAGGAGTCGGAGATGCGCAACGATGGGCTGCTGCCCGAGCTGGAGGAAGACGAGGACAATGAGATGGTGACTCGCGGGGGGGAGAGCATGCGCGAAGTTTCTTGGATTTGGACTGTCGCTGGGACAGCAGGGACGGACGAGGAGCTGGAGGATGGTGCGTGCCTTAATTTTTCTATTTTCGTCAACGAATGTGCTTGTATTCTGACACCTATTCTTTTACAGCACTGCGTATTGAATGGGCGAAAGCCTGGGCGCGGAGTCGGCGATGGACCGAGGAGGTCCGTCTGCTCGAAGAGGAGTGGAGACGCCTCCCCCTCACCTACGCGCACCGGGAGCGCTTGTGGATCCAGCGCGCGGTAGCGGTCCCTGTCGGGCAAGGCCTGCCGTTCCCGGAAGCGGAAGGCAAAGTCGCGTACGCCACGAAACAGGCGCAACTCTTCCGCAATTTGGGTGGGAGGGCGGAAACAACCCGAACTGAGGCAAAGCTCCCCAAGGGCAAGAAGCGCAAGACATATGCGCCTACATGGGATCCCGTTGAAACGGTGCACTTGATATACGACTAGAAATAGCTTAGATTCGTGCTTGCACAAAACAACCACAAAACCACCACTACAACAATCTATTCCTCCAAAGATGTAAGTGCTTCTCTTTGTGAGTTTGGGTCCGGGCCGTAGTATGTGACCAACGGGTTTGGAACAAACACAATTCGACTGCTAGACTTCAACAAAGCTGTTCAACAACACGCTAGCACTACGCAGCTGCCAACAACAATACCGCTAGCACCTGGGATGGGCAGGGTTATATGGGTTGGATACAAGGTGGCTGGATCGCTAGATCGAGGGCACCAGGGCAGAGTATGTAGGTTTGTGAAAATCCTCGCAATGGGATACCCAAAGACTATTGAGGCTAACAACAAAGGGACTTCAATCCTCAAGCGACAAGGCAGTCCTTAAGCCGCTGACCTATTCCTTAACCAAGAACAGGAACATTTCCACTTTGTATTGGCAATAGACACTATAAGCGTCCAGCTAGCGACCCAACACACTACGACAGCGCTTCCGTCAATATCGGGGTGAAGGCGAAGTAACTGACAAGTTACAGTCGGTCTAGAGGTGGGGGCACCTAGTCCGTCTTCTTCTTAGTGGGCTCGAGTCAACACACAATCACCTAGCAGGCGATCCAACACACTACGAATATATCGGGGTGAAGGCAAAGCTGCTAGCGCAACTGCTAGCTGGTTCTCGAAGAGAACACCCTTGGTTTTATACGTGAAGACTCCGCGAGCCAACAACTTAGAACCTCAACTTAAGATCTCGATGTGTCCAGAGTCAACAGTATTGATTCCAATAAAGCTACTACTTGTGAAGTGTGTGTACAATCTCCACTAGCAACCTGAGACCACCTGCACCAACTTCGTACAAAGTCGGGGTGTAATAATCTGAGGTTCTAGCCTGCTCTGTGCTCCCTTTATACTACTGAGGTCCATGGTACATGTGATAAACAGAATGAATAATATAAATGAGTGAAAATGATGTGATAGATACGACAGCCAATGAAACGACTGCCGTTTGGTTTTATGATGGGTCTATGCCAAGCAGAACAGCCACACTGATCCGCTAGCGTCCATTTAAGGGTATCGTGAGTGATCCCTCAGCTTGCCATCAGCTGCTGGAATCGCTATCCTGACGAAGCGGAGTTGAATCCGCGGCCTGGAGTCATCTAGCACGAGTCAGAGCACCGGCTAGCAGTCCGTTTATCCGTTACTGCATATGTGGTGACCCGCGCATCCGCACCAATAGCCTGCTAGCTATTCCTCTGCTATCTACTTTGTCTCTGTTTGTGACTCGCGACCGTCACGTGCTCGCCTCTGTGTTTCGGGCCTCGGGTCGATCGCTAGAGGGGTTCAGCACACTAGCGCCCTTGCTAGAAGGCTGCTAGCGCATAGTTTACTACCCTTCAGATCCCAGACTCGCCGCTCGCACCCCAGCTAGCGTGCTCGCAATACCACTCTTCTGTGTCTCGCTCTCTAGGTGCTAGCACCTTGACTGTGTAGGCTTATGGTTATTTCCCCGTGGTTTGTGCCTTCAGACCGTGCTAGCGCGTCACACTAGTCGTATCTGAGGCTACAACCGGCAGCTTGGGCTCACTCCAGTTCTCCTTTATATCACCTAGCCAGAGTCCTGAGTGCTAGTAATAACACTTCAGAAGTGCTAGCGCTTTCCCGTTGTATAAATACTGGTCCTAGGAAATCGCAAAATAGCACTAGATGCCGCGCGCTCTTGTTACGGCGTTTCACCGTTATATCGGTGAACGACGATGAGGGTACGCGGCCGGACGATGACAGAGATGCACTCGACGACGATGACGACGCGGAGGAGGACGATGAGCGGGGAGACATCGAGAGTGACGAGGAGCTACTCATGGGCGGGGAGGTGGACGAAGATTGACGGTAGGGCAGCGGTGGGCTAGGTGGGAGAGTCGGGATTAATGCAATCGTAGATTTTTTTACTGTTTTCAATGTGAATTTGACAGGAGTTTTTTATTGTTAGGTGGTGTGAGTGTACTAGAAGGGTATGGACAAGACTGAGGACGGTAAAAGTAGCGCAGGGAGCACGGGGAACAGCGGGAGCGGGCAACAGGGTATTTTTAATTGATTGCCGCACTTTGTTGCACATTTGAGCTGGAAATACCACTGGATTAGCAGTCTAAGTGTTGCCAATGTGTAGATAGGGCACCTCTAATCAGAAAACTAAGGAGAGAGCGCGGGGAGCAGAGAATAGGGGTGATTTGATCGCCACGCTTGCTGGCGCTTTGAAAGTAGATACCCATCTAAGGGTACCCAACGTGTTGCTATTGGGATTCAACAAGAAAACTGCAAGGCATTGAGGGAGTGAAAGGGCGGGGAGGGCGGGAGGCGCGAGCAGGCGCGGTGGACGCGTTTCCTGTCCGCTTTTGGATTGACAGATGCTCGGCGAATGCCGGTGAAACGGCGTAACATAAATGCGCGGCATCTAGGGCTAATTTTGCGATTTCCTATGACCAGTATTTATACAACGGGAAGCAACTAGCACTTCTGTCGTTACTAGCATCCTAGCTAGTACACAGACCACTTGTTAGGTGATATAAAGGAGAGTCAGAGCGAGCCCTAACTGCTGACTGTAGCACGAGGCTACACTAGTGTGACGCGCTAGCTGCTAGTCGAGTGTACAAACAACCAGGGATTAAACCACCGCCTATACATTCATGAGACATGACCTAGGAGACTCTAGTAGTCCAGAGATGGCTTGCGAGGGAGCTAGCGATGATCTAGCAGACGGATATCTACGATGGAGGTGCAACTAGGGGCCGCGCCTTGAGCTAGGAAGCTCGGTGCGAGATCCGGTGGTACTATCTAATCTCTAGATAAGCGACTAGGACGGCGATAGGCGGAATGAACCGACTAGCGACCGGCTAGGGCTTTGACAAAAACATAACACGACACCAGAGATGAGACAACACGGGACTAGGGCCCGATCTGGGCAGCTAGGACGAACGGAATAGCAAGCAGGCTATTGGAACGGAGCTAGGGACGATCGTACAGCCTGTACCGATGACCGGAGGGTTGATCGACGTCCTGACAAACGATCTATGACCATTTGATGTCGGTCGCAACGCTGCGTCGCCTAGATGTAATAGATCGACGCTCTGACAGAGTAGAGATGACCTAGACCACCGGTTACTTCGCCGGTTGGTCCGGAAGTGGTGCTCGGCATAGACGGAGGGCTGAGGATCAGTTGATATACCCACGGTTGAACACTAGCCGGTCAGCGAGGCTGACCTGGCGTATACCAAACCTGTCCCAAAACCAAACGGCAGTCGTCTCATTGGCTGACCGTATTTCTCTTTATCTAATATTGCTTATTGTATTATTCAGCTCGCTTTTCACATGTATCTGGAACCTAGTAGTATAAAAGGGAGCGCAGAGCAGACTAGGGTCTAAGAACATTACGCCCCAGACTTTGGACGAAGCTGGTGCTGGTGCTCTCAGGCTGCTAGTGGAGGTTGATACCGAACTTCACTTGTAGTAGTCTTTATATTGGAATCAGTAGACTGTGGACTCTGGAAACATCGAGTGACTAAGTTGAGGGTTTCGTGTTGTTGGTCCTAGACCTCCACATATAAAATAAGGGTGTTCTCTTCGAGACCCAGCTGCAGTTTGCGCTAGTGACTTTGCCTTCACCCCGACAAGACGGAAGCTCTGCCGTAGTGTGTTGGATCGCTTGCTAGGTGGATTGTGTGTTGGCTTGAGCCCACTAAGAAGAAGACGGACTAGGTGCCCCCACCTCTAGTTTGGCTATAACTTGTCAGTTACTTCGCCTTCACCCCGATATAGACGTAAGCTCTGTCGTAGTGTGTTGGGTCGCTAGCTGGACGCTTGTAGTGAGCTAGTGCCGATAAAAGCGGAAAGGTTCCTGTTCTTGGTTAAGGAATAGGTCGACGGTACAAGGACTCTTCTGGGACGCCCCCAACTTGCCTTGCCGTTTGAGGATTGAAGTCCCTTGTTGTTAGCCTCAGTAGTCTTTGGGTGCGCCCTTAGCGAGGATTTTCACAAACCTACATACTCTGCCCTGGTGTTCTCGACCTAACCGTCCAGCCACCTTGTATCCACCCCCCCATATAAAACACACCCCCCCGGACCATCCCTAGGTTCCTAGCAGTGTTGTTGTTGGCGGTTGCATATTGCTAGTACGTTGTAGAGTGTGTTGTTAGAAGCCTATAAATCAAACTTGTGTTTGTTCAAGCCTGCTGGTCGCATACTATGGCCCGGACCCGAACTCACAAAGAGAAGCACTTGGATCTTTGGAGGTAGATTGGTTGTGGTTGGTTGTTTTGGGTGTTTGTTCGCAATACCTATCAATTAGCTATTCCTAGTCATATAAGAAGTGCACCGTTTCACCGGATTAGGGGCTGAGTGGATCGCGCTCGGGCTTTTCCGCTTTTTATTCGACTTTTTAATGCTTTTGGCCGCGATTTCTTTTTGGACAGCGATGCCGAGGCTGTAGGAGTGATGCCGAGTGCTACAGTGGTGCCGAGGGAGCGGCGTGGAGGCCCTGCAAGTACCCGCAGGGACCCGTGGGAACCCGCGTTGTTCCGTGACTTCCATATATGGTCTCCCCGGAGATTACGTGTTACATGTGCGGTATCTCCCCAGGAGTTAATGCGTAATCTTGCCCTTATGAGGTGCCCGGACAACAGCTACCGAGGCTACAACACCGTGGAGGAGTGCATTGAGGGCTGGCAGGCACTCTGCCGGTGGGGTATCCATCCCCATCCCGTGGATCCGGCGCACGCAGTGAACACCTCACCACGGAAGCGGGCCAAAGCCTCTGCCGCACCAGCGCAAGGGGCCTCTGCCGCACCAGAGCAGAAAGTATATGATTTGTAAGTCTTTGATTATACGCTCCTGCAGATACTTGATCTGTCCGGCAGGAAAGTCCTATGTACGCCACAGCGCTCACCGGCGGCACCACCTCGACCCCAGAAGGCCAGACAGCACGAGGCAGGTGACCAGGACTTTGTGAATTTCGCAATCCGGGGGGCGGGTGTCGTTTCCAGCAGCGCGTATGTGATATTCTTGTCTAGCTCATCATTAGCTCATGATTTGCGAACAAGGGCGCGCACAGAGCAACGGTACCGCGAAATGTAACTTTGGGGCGAGGAACCTGAGCTCTTGGTCACACGGAGTTTGGAGGCGGCCACGAGCTTTGCGCTGGAGGAGCTCGAATTCATTTAGGTTGTTTATTGTTGTACCGCTTGGAATAGAAAATATTTGCGAGACCCTAAGTAAATATGAGTTGCTGGAGCGACCAGTCCTTTAGTATACTCCTGTAAGGGTGCTGTTTGGTTACGCGCTCGCAGAAAAACCGACGACAGAACTCAGCAGTTACCCATGCCTCGCAAAGGTGCAGCAGCTAGAAAATGGGCTCGAGAGGGCAAGCCGTCTGTGAAACCTGGGAAGCAGAGCTGGGTTCATGGCACCAAACTAGGCTTCTTCACTGCGTACAAGGAGGACTTCATTGCCGCGGCGGAAATCAAAGAGACTGGTGCGTTTTACACACACATCGCGAAGCTGTACTTGAAGAAGTACGGCTACAATACGGCCTGGGGCGGGGACCTGGAGGAAGGCCAAGACACTGCGGACGACGTCGACGAAGACGAAGACATCGATACCCTTCTGCCAGAGGTCGCCGAAGCACGGTCCGCATACTACACAAAGCTGCGCAACAAGATAGCAGTTTGGTATCATGCGCAGTATGGGGGGAACGTACGGACAAAACAGGTGCCCAAGACCTTCAAGCAGCTGTTTGATAGGGCGGAGCTGGAGCCGTCGGAGCCTATGAGAAAGCGGGAGCTCCATTACTACTCGACCAATTTTTATGTCGAGAGGATCAAGCCGCGTTTCATCACACGATTGGCCGCCGCCACTCGAGCGGCGGCAGAACGGGGAGAGAAACCTCCAGCAGAGGTGGCCTTGCGCCAGCAAGTGATGAAGGAGGCGTGGCTGGCGGAGACACCAGCATTCTGGGCAGAGATATTGCAGACCATCGACAAGCTGCACGCGGCCGCGCTTGAAACGTACAAGGTAGCGCTCACAAACGACACCCCATCGACAGCCGAGGAGTATAGCATGTAAGTCATTCATCGATGATCTGAGTGACGACGTTAATCTTTGCATTAGCGCTTTGAATAATGCGGCCTTTTACCTTACGCCGTTTGCGGAGGCTGCCCAACAGCAATTTGGGATGAACGTCAGTATCCTGCTTTGCAGTCCAGTTCCCGATCGCGGGGGGAGGATCGAAGTAAGAAGGTGTGTATTTTCAGACGTTGATCGGTCATAAGTGATCTCAAAAAAATTGCAGCGTGCATGCCGGATTCTCCAATGGCCTCGTTCCCAGGATCTGGAGCGATTTCGACCGTGGCGGCTTCGATGCTGCACAGCGCAGCTTTGTGAATTTTGCACATCATTGTTTCAGTAAGTGATATTTATTCAGTCAAAAGGAATGATAACATATTGGTACTTAGCGGAAGAGGAATGTCGCGCAAGAGCTTTGCAGGCGATCCCATCAGCATCGGTCTCCGACAGCGATGTCGACGTCACGCTCACGGTACCCCCACTCATTCCCCTAATCCCATACCCGCTGCGATTACCGCACCCAATACTCCTACCCCCACCGCTACGGCTACACCCCATACTCCAATCCTCACCCCAACCCCCACCCCCGATGCCGAACCCGACGCTACCCAGTTCCAAAGCTTCCGGAACCCGAGTTACGGGATGGACGACCTGTTCCCAATGTGGGATACGGATATGGAAGATGCTGGGTACACAGGCCCAGCGGTGGGTGCTGCACTTTGATGGGAAATGTCGCTGATGTCGCCGGCGGAGTGCATGGAATATATGGAGAAATTGGGGACCATGACACCGGAGATGCTGGATTTGGCCAATGAAAGGGCGGAGGCTCAGCGCAGAGCGGAGCGTGCGAGCAATGAGGCGGCGGCGGCGCATGCCCGCGATGAGCGCGATAAGGCGGCGGCAGCAGCAACAGCAGGCGTGCATGGTGAGGCGGCACCAGAGGGTGCGGGCGATGAGGGCGATAAGGCGGCGGCGGCAGCGACGACGTGTGCGCACGGTGAGGCGGCACTGGAGGGTGCGGGCGATGAGCGCGATAAGGCGGCGGCAGCAGCGACGGCGGGGAACGAGGTGGGCGCGCGTGGTGAAGCGGCACCGGAGGGAGCCGCGGTGGTGGAGCACACACGACCCAAACCCAAGCCAGCCTGGTGTGGAGTCCAGTCCGGTGGTGTCATGGCGTTGGAGCGACCCGAGGCAAGCGGGGAGGAGAACAAGGGACAGGGGAACGGGGAGGGTGGATGGAAGGACTACGACAAGTCAGGCTGGCCGCAGGAGCTGATAAACGTGTTTAGGGCCTTCGAGAGGGGCAAGACCTGGGGGGGGGCAGAATGGGTGTCATGTGTGACGGACTTCGTTGCGCTCGAGCAAGCATCTGGCTACCCTGTCAAGGGAGATGTTCTCGCGCCACAAGGGGAGAAGAACGTGCGTCCGGAAGAGATTCCGATGTTCATGCAGCGTCGGCGGAAGTGGGAGAAGGGAGTGACATTGACTTCGGGGATTGGGCCGGCCAGTGCACAAGGCTCGTTTGCCGATCGGTGGTGGGCTTGGTGGATGAGGGCACAGCCTGCAGCCCGTGTGAAAGCGAACGGGAAGTTGGGCCCCGCTGATGTGATCCCGATGGAAGAGTGGGTGAAGTTTTCGAAAATGGCTGGCAAGAATGGCCTTCTACTGTACATGGGCGGGTTGTTGTGGTGGGGAGAAGCTGCTGCTGCCGCAACGGACTCGAAGATGCTGTTGGGAGATTGGCGCGTAGCTGTGCTCGACATGGCGTGTGCTCTGAGAGTTGCAGTGGCGGCAAAAGACAAGTACGTGGTGCTTCGACTTGCCGTGAGAATGAGAAGCTGATTTTCATGATAGTGGTCTCGACTTGAATGCGGAGGCGGAGAATGAGGCGGTTGCTGAGCCAACCACCCGCACGAAACGCAAAAAGCCTGAGGGAGTCGAAGACGAAGAAGACAAAGAGAATGAGTGGCCCAAGTACGTCAATGGCCCAATTGGGAAATAATCTTTGATAACACCCGAATAGGAAACGCTGTCCAGCCAGTAAAAGAACCACCAGGTAATAGACCGTCATCTTGTGTGTTGCGTTGGTGGTCGTAGTTAAAGTAGAATTTGGTACATCATTATGATTGTTGAATGAAAAAAATATTTATAAAAGAAAAGAGACAGCCAGTAAGGTTTAAACTGAGATATCAAGATGAAATCAGGCCTTATTTAGGGGGTTGGACTTGAAGTCCGTGAGGAAAGCGGAAGGATCGGAGAGGATACGGGTGTTTCCGGTGATGCGATGGATGACACCGCAAGGAGAGGTAAGCCAAGCCGGGCAGCCGGGAGTGATGGGCTAGGAATATGTGGTGATGGGCAATAATAGCGGCCCAAATAATGCGCTAGCGGGGAGCCGGTGCAATATTAGGATTTATCACAATTAATACGGGGCCAAATTGGCGTGGGAACAGCAGGAATATGGCATTTTTCGGCTGCAACCCAAATGGAGGGAGGTGCAGGTACATTGCATTATGGGCGGCCATTGATGGGCCGTCTATGCAATGTCCACCATGCAATGTACCCCCCAGCCATGGCCAGGGTACATTGCATTAAAGGTACAGATGTTCCTGTTCCTGGAGGCGGAGACGGAGGGTGCAAGC
>JARKIC010001111.1:0-150454 GCA_029378375.1 Mycena olivaceomarginata | reverse complement strand
TCCGGTCCAGACGTGCTCGATGGCGCACGGCTGGAAGCATTTGCTTGATCTGCTTGGTGGTGTAGGCAGGCAATGGGCAGGCAGGGCTTCTTCGTCGCCAGAAGTACCGCGGCGAAGAAATTGGGACACCAGGTCTGGATGTGGTCAATACAAATCCAATGCTTGAATATATTGAAACCTTTCTGTATTGAGGTAACCTTGGCTCCGTAACGGCGCAGCCGCTCCATAATTACCAAACGCAAGTGGTGGGAGAAGGCGAAGGGGAAATTGGAGGGAGCATCCTCATGATCTCCAACCTGCCAGATCTTGAGATGTGCGAGATCGTCTGCGGTTACTTCGCACTATACAACGGTTTGTAAGACCCCAGCTTGGCTGGTTAGTGTTGACACGTACGTAAAGCTTAACCTTCCCTCCACACTTGTTCCATCTATTCCGCTCGTCTTCCTGAACACAGTCGCCGATTCGTTAAGAAGCGGCCGTTGAATGAGGAGGAGAGGCGGGTTCGGAACCACTCTGGGCTGCCGTCTCCTCAAGGTCTCCGAGTTCGAGATCATGCAGGCCAGAACAGTGATACTTCCACCGCGCAACCACTCTGTGATCCTTCACAGCACGCTTTCGCAGGTCGCTGTCAGGATTGGCTAGGTACTGGACCACCGAACTACGAAAGGCCTTGCCCGAACATCGAATTCACTGTCCCCGGGGTGCCCAAAGAATTTGAGATCTCCAGGCCATCTCCACATGCCAGAATCGTGCGTAATTTTGATTCAGAAGAAGGTTGCCGCCACTAATATGCTTTACAGGATCAACCTTCTCGAGTTCTCATCCTACCTTCATGCCTTCATGGCTCTTTACTGTTCCGACGCTAAGTGGGTCTTGCAGAAGCTTTGATTAATGTACTGATTGCGTAGCCTTCATTAAGCGCTCTGTTTAAATCTGTTCGACGTCGTCTGTGATATCCTAGATTGTAGACGTGCTAATGGTGAGCATTCGCATTCTCTTCGCGGTGCTGGTCTCCACTTCATCGTCACTATCTAGCTGCTCCTTAAGCTTTCTCTTGGCCATCGGGTTCATATCCGCATCCATCTTATCGCAATCACTGGATGGCACTACCTCCTTCCGGCCTCGCCTCGTGCGAAAAAGGCCTCCTATAATAAACGTTCGTCAGCCCAATAAGACGGGTTCGTGTACCTACCTTCGTGTACTTGCCCTCGAGGAACGTTAAACGTTCTTAGGACCAGTCTGCAGGTATACTCTTCCCCAAAACCTTGCCTTCCCTAGAGGTGAAATGGGATATACAGATGGTCGCGTTGTCATCCGCGTTGAAAAGCGTGTGCGACTACAGCGCGTGGAACGCTGATGGTATAATGATCAATGGTGCTTTGTCGATGGAGCGTGCTAATCGGTATTCTAGGACCCGATATCGTGCGTAGGGCTGTTCGCTGTCACCGTATATACGGCCGTACAGACAGCCGTAAATACGGCAACCCGTCACCGTACCGTACAGGAGGTTTCAGCACAGCTGACAGCCTCTGTGTACAGCTAGAATTTTACTTGGGTCTGTTTTACGCACCGCCCACTCCACATTGCCCCTGCGCCGTCCTGGTACTCAACTTTTCCTTTTATTCAACCCGCCGCACCGACAGGATCACACATTTTATTGGACTTTTTGCATGTCAAGTCTTGGCTTTGATCCACTTCACAAGGTCCCTCAATTGTCGCTGATAGCATCATAGCATCTTCCTCGGCCCATATGGCGGATGCCGGACCGTCGTCAGCTACAGGAGGGAAAAACTTCCTAAGAGACAGTTTGCGCTGGCTATAACCTGAGAAACTCAGATTCGAGACAGGGCTTAAAATGCGTTCATACGGGCGGAAGTTGTTGCCTTGGTCTAAACCTCGGCAGATTAGTCCCTTGAAAAATTGTGTGTGGCCCAGGCCGCCCACTTGTGACCGTCAGCAGTTCAATTTCTTCATTCGGCCGGAAAGGGTCCCCATGACACACTGAAACAACTGCACAGTGATTGATCAGAATCAAATGCTCTTGAAATGCTCTTGTCTCTCACTTTCCAGACCGGCTGAAAACCAGTTGAATCTTTGACATCTAATACGGAATGGTCACGATATGTGTCTTCCCAGCATGTTGAATGGTAAAACTTTCATGATTGAATGTGCATACTTTCCAGATTTACCGTGAAAGTTGAAAGTTAGCAGCGGACAGACAGGAACCGATCGATTGATGAGTCGGTAACGCTTGATAATACCCTTTGCTCGGGATCTTTTGAACAGCGGCGGGAAAGCTGTTGAAACAAGAAAAAAAACCAAATTCAGACATGAAGAATCCAGGGAAATCCCCAGAAGTCGAGTGCAGGCGGTATGTATAAGGCGGTGGCGTTCCGGCACAGTGGCGGCGTCTGTAAAACGAGTTCGCCGTGCTTCGGTGTCGAGGCCCCACATGATCAGCCCTCAGATCCGATATTACTTGCGGTAATCAATCCGTATACCCGTTTACGGACGGGTCCCGTTTAAAGGGTGAACCCGTTCGTACCCGTCTGTGTAGTGGTCAGATTGGCTTATGAATTTGATACAACATTCTTATGAATATTACAAAGAGTTAGAAATGTCGGTATTTGAATGTGTGCTTTATTCGCCAGTATTCTACATTTTCACAGTGATGAAGACTTGAGTCTAGGAATACATATGATACAAGAGCGTGGCGGGCCGCTTCGGGCCCCACCACTTCAGTTGAGATGGGCGCCTGTCCCGAAGTTTAAAGCTGATGTTCTAAAAGCGGAGTTTGAAAAGGCTTCAGACGGACGGACAGAGGCCGTAATTTTATAAATAGGGTGACAAGAGCACGGGGGACCGCTTCGCGGTCCCCACTTCAGTTGAGGAGGTTGCCAATTTCCCTCAGGTTCATCGCCCTCTTTATAAAGTTCCACATGACTTTTACAGCTAATGTCGGAACCTAGGGCACGAACGAAAAATTTCTGTTTGGGAACTTTTTTGTCGCGCCGACCGATTCCCTCATAACTCCTTGAGTTTTGGTCCGACTACCTCGAAACCTATACCAATCTTCCAGAATAATTTGTCCGCAATTAGTGATGTAAAGGAAAACGCGAAAATGAATTTCATTTCCATTTGTTACCGGGGGCTTTGTTTCTGTTGAACACCTCCTAGAGGGTGGGCACTTGTTCAAACATGCTGAATTTTTTGGGAGGGAAGACTTACATGCATTATAGAGAGGGTGATGTAGCCAGAATTACGATTTTCTTCTCCATTGAGTCACTATTGGCTCGGAAGTAATCTTTTGATCAAAATTGTTGAACTCCCATAACTTCTTCAATCTGGAACCAAATTCAAACCTGAAACTACACAGGACATTACATTCGACGTCTCCTCCAGGCTATATGCTCGAATTGTTCAAAAAGCTTCGGACAGACAGACAGGCTTAATTTTATAAAGAGGGTAATGAGAAATCCCGGCATTTCCAGCTCTCAGTAATACCACCAAAACCATCCTCTCCAATTTCTAGGTCAGTCGGACCACTATAGCCATCATGCTAACCATTCTGTGCTAAAAGACCGATATATCCCTGATAAGGCAGTTGTGATCACATCAGGAAAATTCAATGTGGTCCGCATTTTCATTGCGGAGAGAATGAGCATATTTGCAGGCAAACGGACCAGAATTCGGCTCCGAATCGCTGTTCTCGTCGAAAAATATTAAAAATCAAAAAAAAAAAAAAAAAGATCCAGGCCTTAAGTTCTACAAACAGCAGTAAGCGTCTTTGCAGTTTCGGGACCCACAATATCGCTTTTCTCTCTCCCGGCGAGTTGTATGGGATATCTCACATCGATGACGACTCCAAGTACAATCTCGTCGGCACTGCGACTTCTTCTTCCGATTCCAAAATTGGAAGCTTCAATTGAATACCAAATATTCAATCAAAATTTTCGAGAACAATAGAAGCGGAGCCCCCTCATTCTGCATCTAACGTGGCAAGCCTACAGTATACCGTTTATTATAAGCCAAAGTGAATGTGCGAAGTGCAAAATAACTCAGCACCTACCGTACCCCACGATGAGGGGCATCATTACCTGGAACATGTCACTAGAATTGAGGCTGGCTCCGACGAAATGCGTACCTGGACCTGAACCTATCCATACATATGCGGCGAGAGATCGATGCCATAGCACGATCAATACCTCAATATTGATATCCTCCGCGACCGAGATTGGATGCATCTCACTATTGGTATCGTCGGACCAGTGCTCGACCTCCTCGGGACCTTCCCTCCAGGATCTTTTCAACATTTGCAACAGTGCTTTCAGTGAATATAATGGTTGTCGAGAAATGTGGGTGAGAGTGTTGGGTGCGATCAACACGTCGCAGACTCAGTCTGAGACTGCAGTCAACATCAACATCACTATGATCGATGAGTACAGAAAGAATATACCAGATAATGGGGGATTCTTGAGCGGGTACGCACGAAACCATTGTGGAAGTGCCTAACGGCACGCTCGTCGCACATCGCCCCGAGGCATGTTGTGTACGAGCTCCTTCACAGGCGATATCAGCCACAACAATTTCCTCCCATCTCTCATATTGTTCCGTCTCACCTTTCCACTTCCCTTCCATTAATCTAGCTCGATCCTCGTCCGCACGTCTGATACCACCACAACCGCGTTCCCGAGCTGAACCACTCGCAACGTGATCGCGTACAATCTCGAGCGACACGCGCGCATCGTTGAAGGACAAGGGTTTTGGAGCGCAGCCCACTAGTATCGTCTATTCTCCTCTATTTCTGATTCAAAACACGCACTCAATCCTCTCAAATATCCCAGACTAGTTTAATTTACATTCCTTCCCTACTTATCGACCACCAACGCGATGTTGCATCCGGAGGACCTCGCCAGCTCGGTGCGCGCCGGGGATCGAGAAGCCAGAGGCATGGGCCACCTCTGGCACGCGTCTGGCAGGGGCAGCGCGCTCTCCCTATTCTTCTTTGCGCGTATCCGGCTGGAAGAGTCTGATGGTGTGAATTAGGTTAGGTGTGCTTTTCCCTGCGATGGACACTTACCTACCGATCGTTTGTATTTCGTTTCCCTATGTACGGGCCCTGGTGACGCGAGAGCACGCGTTTCAGCCATCCCGATCGTAGTATAGATTACCTGACAATGGACATTCAGGGACATTCCCTTTTCTTTCTCCCACATCCGTCTCTCACCTGAGTTCGAGTCCGAGTCCCTCATCAACAAGAGTTTGAGTACAAGAGGTCCAGAGAGCGACCTGATTCAAGGACGAGTCCAATCGAAGCTGAGTACCATTTCGTCTTGAGTACAATTATATCTACACTACCCTTGCAGCCTAGTCTCTTATAAACAGACACTATAACTGGAACCTCGTACCTCGGTTGTTATAGTGTGTTTCAGTGGGAACCAAAGATATTTGGGCCGCCTCAGTGTCTTTATCCAAGTTGGTACTTCTTTGGATCCACATCAGGAAAATCAGAAATTGCTACATAGACCCAGAAAGACAAAAATAGACTTGATAGACAGCATAGCTGAAGGCCGTCTATGTAGAAAGGTGGGAGGGGCGGGGTTTGGCGCCATAGACACAAAAAGATACCCATAGTGCCTCTCACGTCTATCAAAATACTCGTAACTATAGCCCTCATAGTGCTCATAACAGCCAAAGTCGGGAGTGTTTTGCTACTGAAGCGCACACAATTGCAAGTTGGAAAAAACCGAAAACATTATTTTCATTACACTACAATCTACAAGGTGTTGCAATGTATAGTACCGTACGGAAAAGCAGGAGAAAAACACCGATTGAACTGGATGATAAACGAAAGGTTAGGTGACAACATTGGGAAGTGATGGCCAAAAGGAGCACCCCTGAATTGAAAACTTTGAATACTGCCAGAAACAAGCTAGAAATGTTCCTTGAGGATTGACGCTTTGAGACCGTGACACAAGTTCAACAACCAAGAATGATGCGGTGAAAAGCCCAGTCCACTTGATGGTTGGGAAGCCCAGAACGAGCGATACTGTACTATTTCGACCGAGTGTTCAATGTAACGTGTAACACAGCCCCTGTGAAGTGAACACTTAGCTACCTGCAACGGTAACACCAGGCAAATGAACACTGAGTTTTTTGAAGCCCCAAATGGGCATATTTTTCGCTACTGCAAATGCCTACTAGTGCCTCCTCCCAAAGGGGCCCCTGGTAGCACGAGGTCCCGATTTTCTTCCGCTGGCCACGACCAAGAGGTGTGGATGGTGAGCTTCGCCTTTGGCATCAGATTTCTCAGCATTACCTGCACGAAACCAGACCACCCATTCTCGCCTACAGTAAAATCCCTGAGTCAGTGTCGACTTTGTGGCGGAGGAACTCGAGAATGTTGTTTTGCTGAGAGGCTGTACACTGGCTCCGAGTCCGACAAACCAGGTGGCTTCTCCCAACCCCACAGCAGCATGCTGAGATATGGCTCGTCCTCCCTCCACCAGCGCCGCCCGTGCCTGATTTCTTTTGGATGTCTTCTTCTGCTTTACGATCCAGTCAAAGATTCGCACCCAGTATCCTCGGATGTTCCCCGCTTGAAGTCGAGGATCGCGGTCCAGTACGTGAGGACCATAACGGGAAGTGCGTGACGACGCCTCACCGAGATGGCTATAGATAACGGATTTATAGCCGTCGAGCCAGGCCTGGCAACTGCACGTGGCCAGCTTGCGGATGATTTTGGATTCCGGACTGGGAAGACGGCGCAAATGATGTATGGCATTTTTGGTTGGCGGGGTCAGATGCTGCTGTGCTGAAATACTGAGCATGCTGCTCGGCGCTGCTGGGAGGGCACTCGAGAGGGACGCTGAAATCCACCATTTTTGCGAGGGACAGCATATCCGATGGGAGAAGGTCTAATTGTTGTGGGAGAGTGAATTCTTCCTTTGCCATCCTATGGACTCGCGGCGGTGCGGCGGACATGGCTATGTCTTTGCCTATCCAGTCAGAGATTTTGAAAGTTTGTTTCTTGGCTCATTGTCAGTCGTAGAATTTGGTACAATGAGGGATGTATATTTAAAAAAATTTGATATTCATCCCTGTTTTATTCTTGGTGACAAATTGAATGAACAGGCAACTTGAACTGCAACCAATTTTCTTTTTGATAGCCTTTGAGGTATATGTTATCGGCTGCTGGTACAAGTTAACACTGAGTGGAATAAGCGACTAGAGAACGAGCAAAATCTTTTATTGAAAAAATAGCCGTACTGTTCCGAGGTCGAAACGAAAATTTTGGTCATCACCATCACCTTGCACTCCTTAGGTTGTTTTTCGGCGATTGGAAAAAATGAACACTTTAGCCGGCTGTAACAGCTCGAGGCGTGATCTGAACACTTGGGAAAGTGAACACTTGAGGTAACATGTAACATGGGCTGAGCACTCGGTCGAAATAGTACAGTAGGGTATGAATTTGAGGGACACATGACTTGCGTTCGGTGATCGGGACTTGAGTGACGGACATGCAGAATGCGCGGCAGGTGATGACTCTGAGTCGTGGCGCAGGGTGGAGCAGTGAGTGAGGATGACTAGAAGGGATTTAAATGCTTGACAGACCAAGCCAATACTTGCTGCCATTTAACGAGACTCCAGACGACGATGATTTGAGGATTACCGTGGAGCACAGGACCTCGGTTGTACCTCAAGAACGGCCACTGGATCAGTGAACGGTATGGTGCGGGTCACCTAGCTACCGCCACCCCGCATTTCACACGATGAAGCTGTAAGATCCCCTTCCCAGTGGGCCGGCGACAGGTGATCGAGGTCGCGGCTACGAACCAATTTGAGACGTCGAGCGCGGCGCTCCAGATGAGGATATTTTCCGAAGATCTTGTCAACGCGTAATGCAGAGCAGAAGCGTTGGCGCAATTCGTCAATTGCCATGTTCGGTGAGTGTCCTCCAATCATCCTCGACCTTCCGAAGAGTGTTTCCAGGACGTCGTCTCCCAGAAGGCAGAGGAAGACTTTGAGCTTCGGGTTCAGCACCTTTGTGTGGGCGACTTTGAATATCATGTTTTTGACCATGCATTGGAGGTCACCATACAGTTGACTCGGAATGAAGTCACTCTCGTGCTTTGCGAAAAGTCCGCAGCAAATGTGAGCAAATTTCACGATCCGGATCATCTGTTCAGGGGGGGGAAGCGTCGGGTTGATGAATGGTTCGACAAGGGCATCAAACATCTCGCCGAGGAGACACAGAGCATTGTGGATAATCTGTTCTGTTGGGTTGAGCTTTTCCTCAAGCGCGCGCAAGTCGGCTACTAGGCAAATGAGCTTGATGGCTCGGGGAACATCCTGCGGATCTTTAGGATTCAATAGAGCATGTATGCTCTCATCGGACCAGTCATGTCCGGTCAATTTTTCAAGCCATTGGGCAAGAAGAGTCTTGTTGATGTGAATCCCGTTGACCAGAAGACCATGCTTCGAGCAGAGCAGTGTGCAAAGTCCTGAAACAGCGTGAGCAAGCCGGAATGATCGATATCACTCCGCATCCTTTTGAATAGGTGCTTGTAGTCGAAATCTATCGTGAGACCCCCGAAACCAGTGTATAAATTCAGTCCAGCCAACTGCAGGCTAGAGAACATGGGTTGGAAATAGACTGAACTTTAAGTTCCATTACCATCAAACCGCTTAAATGTTGGCATTGAGCGCGAGCACTTTAATACTTACCTCGTGGGGCTGTCGAAAACTCCAAGAAAAATTGCGGCGTGTATGTAGGCAGGCCGTGCTACGGCTACGTGGACGGAGCGGCTCGAGACCACCAAGATCAAGTCAACGTCCATATGCATGGCTAGATCGAAGAATAAAAGTCGGCCGGCCAAAGATGCACTAGGCAAGGATTTCGACAATTTCACTTTCCTTCAAGCTCAATGGTTCGAGGCCCGGCCGTAATTTCAAGGCCCACCTTGTGGAATGTTGAATGCTCCTCTAGTAGGGTTATACACTTATTTGTACGACGGCGGCCGGTTTGCGAAAGACACGGCGCCGGGTACTGGTTTGGATCCGACTACGTATGCCATCGGGCGACCGCAATAGTCGGTTCCGTGTCTACGAACCTTTGCCTGAGTGGTCGCTCGTCTTGCCCATTTATATTGGTTGTTACGACCGGTGAACATTGCCATCCAGTACCGTTGCCAACTAAAAACCCCTCCTCCATTCGATCGACCCTCATGAACCTCTTGAAAGATCTGGACCACGACCTGGCTGACCTAACTCCACGCCGCCTCCTCCGGCACCCAGTAGTGCAGGCATTTTTAACCCAGAAGCTGCCGTCCGTTATAAATCCGACATTGGCGGACTGGCATGTTTCCCTGGCAAATCGATCTCATTTGGAAAGGCCTATATTCGACAAGCCCGTGAACTGCATTATCCGTTTGGTACCAGTTGGGCAGGTAAGCACGTCCCAGGACTGCGTCTTCTTTACTTACTTATTGTTCAGGCGTCGTCTATTTGAAGGCTAGACAAGACGAGCAGCTGCCGAAGGAAAAACATTACATTCGACGTGTCCTTGCAATCGAGATGGACCCATCGCACGAAGACGATGACGACGATGAAATACGCGAAATCGCAAAAGACGGACGCTTGCGTATCATTATCTGCATGACACCCGAGGCAAGCCGTCGCTTGATTTCCTCTGGGCGCTATCTGCAAGCGATATTGCATTCCGACGTATCGTGGGCTTTAAGGAGTTTGAAGTCGCCGGGATGGAACGGGACGCTAACACGAGTAACTACTTACCTCAATACTCTGCTTATACTCTGCTCATACTTATTCCGCTTATAGGTATCGTTTACCTTCGAATATTTCTTAACCGGATGTGCGCATTCGCGCATCAACGAGTCTTGAAGAAATAGAGGATATTGTTTATGAAGATACTGGTCGCCGTCTAAGATGGCACCATCTTCATGCTTCTAGTCCAGAGGATGGGTTGGATACCATGATACTCTCTTGGGTAGCTGATCAACACCGCGGGCAGGCGAAGGGTATTCTTTTGTTTTGTCTACCCGCAAGACACGTCTCATTCTGCAAGCCAGGTTTGGGACTTCATCTGCAAAAAATAGCGTCCAAAATGCCGCCAAAACGGGACTTGTACCAAACCGACCGGTATATTCAAGACCTATCTCCATACGAACACCTCCATCGTAATTTCCGTGTGTGTGTGGTACACTACTTTCGTCTTGTGAAGCTGTGTTCTACGACCGAGCATGTGCGGTGGCTGATGCGGATTCTCGTTTGCATGGAACACGCGGACTGGGAAGGTACACTTCAGACAATACGTGATCTGGGCGGGAAGGCGGCTCAAGGTAATCTTGATTCCCAGGTTTCCGATTCCAGAACTTACTCTACTTGCCCAGATTGGTTACAAAACAAACTGTCTAGCGGTTTCGTCTTCGAGGGCATTTGTTGGGAAAAAAGTTTCATCCCTCGCGCGATTTGGGAGGCAGGCGATAACAACTCTAACTTGATTGAAACAGTTCATCGAGATGCAAACCGAGAGGGTGTCCATTGTACTCTTGTCGGTGGACTCAAACGAGGTCAGCTGTTCGATAGCATGAAAATGAAGTCTCTTGGGGTAAGCTCTTGCTTTTCAGATAATGCGCTAAGCTCTAATCGACGTCTACCTAGGTTTTTGAAGATTTTGGTATCACACCTACATACAAGACTGGCCATACGTCCGAAAATGCACTCAAGCAATCTCAAACGACGAGGTAAACTAGATAGAGCATCCTGCTGGCGTACTTGTACTGATGTCAATTTTATCCAAGATGATCTCAAACACAAGCAGCTCGTCTCCGAAGATGAAAAGATTCACGTATGGAATCGCAAACTCGAGGGGTGTCTAGCCGCTGTCGAGAAAGCACAGCGATCTCTCGGAGCGAAGCTCAGGCAAATACAAACTGAGTCCGATCCAACGCGTCGGCAAAAAAATCCAGGATGACATTGTCAAGAAAAGAAAGCGGAAGCGAAAGCGTTTGAATCCCTGGAGAGGGTTGGGGAGCACGAGAGAGTTTCACAAAAATAGGGGTCCGGTCGCGTAGCGTTATTGACTTTGGTGTAAGCGGAAGAGCACAAACAATTGAGAAAGAACAGTGTTATTGAGTACAGGCACTCCGAACGTATAGCTTTTACATCCACGAGCATTGCACAGTCCTAGGCATCTGCAACCGGAATGGAATATCAGAGCCGAGTCCCACCTGAAGAGAAGGTAAACTGACCGTCGTCCTCAACTTCGACTTCAGAGATGTATTTGTCGCCTGCCACAGCCAAGGCCTCGTCGCTGGAAGAATGATGATCAGCTACTCGGGACATTAAGGTTTATGACCGACTCACTAGGTCCTAAACAAAGCTTTGAGACCTCGCACTTTGAACGCAGCTGCTTCATGGTCATGCAGCTTGCGACAGAACACATTCCAGAACTCGAGGGCGAGGGCCTTGGTCTTAAACTTCTCGTATTTTGCATCAGAGCAACGGTCGACTTGCGACCGTGCATCGTTCCTGGTCGAAATTTTAGACAGAACACCGCACATTGAACAGAGATACAAGGATACATACGAATTGAAATAGATACCGGGTACGCGTCCTTTGATGACCGCATAGTAGTAACAGCCAGATTCTTGATCATGGACACGATGGTCTATTTCGTTATCGAAGAAGGTTGGCTTGCAGGGAGGACCGGTGTGAGGCATAGTGGCAGCGGTGGTGAACGTGTTAGAGCAATGGAGCAATAGAGTTTGTGTTCAGTCACAATGGAGCCCCGCTTTTATACGAATTTCCCAGATTATTCGAGCGATAATCTAGACTCTTGACGTCCAGACTCAGCTGGCGGACGACCTTGGGTGGCAAACCTACCTTGGCAAGAAGAGGGCAGCAAAGAAAGGGGTGAGGCGCACTTTGTGCTGGCCGAAGAGGTGACAAGAGGGGGATCGAACAAAGGACTGCACGGAAACAGAAAAAATTAGCTCATATAGAACTGATAGAATGTAGGGAATTTAAGAGAGCGCTATTGTTGCGTATTGCGGCGCAGATTCTCAGACACATTGACCGTGGATAGCGAGGAACAAGAAGACTGAGCTGGAGAGACACCATATACACGTGCCAGCCACGCTGATGACGAGGGGAGGCGAGGCGAGGGCCAGCGAGAGGCAAGAACAAAGGCAGGGTACACAAATAGGCAGGAGGCGGGTCAGTTCAGTTCACAAGAACAATAAAGCGGTACGAGATCAAGAAACAAAATCAATTCTCCAAGAAGGGTGTACACAGCGATAGATAGATAGTAGACACACACCACACCTCACAAAACGACCCCAACCCACGCCTCACGCCAAATGACTTCAGTTTGGCTGACCTTTGTCGGATACAATTGCAAGATGGCCGCCTCCAGTGGCCGCACGCGTAAGGGGAGTGCTTTGATAGCAGTGCGACACAACGGGCATAGACGCTGCACGTCGAGACACTGACGGATACAGTGAAAGCAAAACTCGTGTTCGGAGATCAAAGCCAGATGAATTGTGTCATGCAGATTGGGTCAGACTGATGTGATCCATCACGGTGAGAAAGCTGAGGAACAAAATGGAGACTGCTCTGCCGATAGTATTCAATGTCCAGTATTTCTTGATAAATGCCAATCTGACTGCCTGTATTTTTTTAAAAAATCCTACGAGTAGCCCCCGACCTGAAAACCCGACTGAACACCGCTACAGAATGTCACTGGTCACAAAATGTGACTCAGATCCTTATCTTATCCAGAACGCTGCTGTGTGGCGCACTCCATGCCCGAAATTGCAGAACAACTCACCTTCAGGGTCCACCTGCGCAGATTCATCCAGAGTATCAAGAGTCGATATGGGAATGCAGCCTTGGGTGTTGAGGCTCTCTATACAGATGTTAAAGAGAGCGAGCTGGCGGACATGGAACTCAAAGAAACTCGTCTGCTCAGACATGCCTCCACCCTTTGCCCCGCCATGCTTGGCTATAGGAACCACCTGGTGGTCTGGGCCACGCGTCTGCGCAGAATAGCGGAATCTATTCCCGATACACATGGTCTTATGATACGTCAGGTAAGTGAAGAACCTCGAACAACATTAGAGAGATCTACACACATCTAGGTGTGGGCGAGGCTCCCAGAGATTTTCAAGACTCAAATATCACGCAACTACACCTGCTGGTACAAGTTTTGTGGTGCAATATGCTTCCTGAAAGCTGGAGTGAAAGTGGCTCCGAGAAATTGTATGTTATATGTAATATGTTTCCAGCAGTTCAGTCCACTTATCGTGTCTTCCGTGTCTTCCGTAGTGTCTAATCCATGGTTCCTCGAACCTAATCCTGGCAATTTGGTTTATGGAGCACCGTCTCAGTCCCAGCTAGTTGTCAGGCTCAATGTCTATATGTCTCCAACTTGGCGTGGTATAGATCCAGATCGACGATACACGGCCAATATACCTCCTCTCCCTGATAGAGCCTGGGAGGACCCCATATCCATTCCAAGTACTCAGAAGATATACCCGTCACCGAAGTAAGGAAAACGAGACATTTTATTCTGTTCCCTCATACTCATATCCAACTGTTGTCAGATGTCTGCACCATGAGATTTATGGGGATGTTTTCAGTCCCACTGCCCCACCTCTCCTTGCGAATCCTGCATCGACTCGTGTCAAGAAGAGTCGCAGCAAGGCTGCTCAGGCTAAAGAGAAGGATCTACGGTCTAACACTCGACTAGGCGCTTACGGCTTCACACCACGTCCATCAGCCAGTAACCAGCCAATCTGTAGCTGGTATCTCCTCTCATCTCGAGTCTCTGGGTGTCAAATGTCCAAACAAGGGGAAAAAACCCGCGCCAGAGGACTGTACCGACGCCGACGTCGATCATTCCCTTTATCTGCTCCCTCAATATCTCTTTCCGTCTCTCGAGAATCCAGTTTTGGGTCGTGAAGATCCTATTTCAACTCTCGGCCTTCAGCTTGACAATATTGAATATGATCCTCGCTCCATGATTCTGGATCTCAAAAAATGCTATCTCGAAGTGGGTTGCTTCTACCACACCGAAATGATTTTATTCATTATATCGATCAGATTGAGTCCCTCCTGCATACATCACCCCAGATCTTTCGTAATGAGGAGTGGAAAGAAGTTATGCGCGTTCCAGCCAAATACAGGGGATTCAAAGTTGTGATCGCTTTGCAATTACGTACCCACACAATCGCCTGGCTCTCGATGGACAACCTATGCTATGTTTATTGGTTTTCCAGGAAGGATATGGAAGCTGCGAGGGCAGGTCGTGTCCCTGGTGACGATTTTTATAGTTTCGATGACGATGGACTGAAACTCATAATTTATAATTTGGCTTAGACGTCCTTTTGATTTTTGGAGCTGGTCGGAATATGTGGTTCGTTGGCTCGAAGAGCAGGATAACAAACCTCGCTGGGACATGCATTCATTCGCGGAGGTTCTATCAATGCCTGGCAACCATCCTATGCGAGGAGTTGGAAAATACTCTTTGGACGAAATAGCACATCGTTCCGGTCAGTTATACTATTTAAAGCGATTACTTATTTGATTCTCAGTTTTATACAGGCATTCCTTTGTGGACATTGTGGAAAGACGTCAGACTGAGCCCGAAGCTGCTCTGCGCTGTGTTAGAAACATTTTTCCTGTTTGCATTGGAACGCTATTTGGCTACGGAGTTTGTATTTTTTCGACGGCAATTTACCATGCACTCACTGCATTATAGCAATTTTCTGGCTGAGAGCGTCAGGCTCAACATACAGCAGATAATGAAAATTCATTTTTGCTTATTACGACCAAAAAGACGGTGTTAAGGTTGTTCTTACTTGCTTCTTTGAATATAAAACTTACTGCTTATGCTCAGATATGATCGAATGGTGTCTGTGCATCGACAGCTTGTGAGCACCACCAGCGCTCGGAAGAAGCGTCTTATTAAGAAATACAATGTGAGGTTCACTATTTATCTTGTTCTCAGATTCTGACTCGAGATTCCAGCGATTGAGCATTCGCTCTCACCGAGAGAAGGACTTGGATGGCATGAAGAACGCTCCATGGCCTTTCAATCTGCTGATCTTGCGCCTGCCCTCCTTCTCTTTGGTCATATGGGACAGGCTATAGCGTCCAATTGGCAGGAGATATATTCCAGGGAGGCGCAAGCAGCCATTCCAGCCACGATGAAAAACATGCAGCATAGGCTTCCAGAGCATCTGTCTCCAACACAAATTCTCATGTTCAAACCGGTTACTGAACTGACACCGTCCGAGCTTGGTACCTTAACTGCGAAATACGGCAGTGCTACAAATCCTGTTGTGCGATATTTCCAGAAGAAAGCCATTTTCTCGCAATCGACTTTGCTCCATGTTCAGACTTCGACTTCACGTTTGACTTCGTGTTTGACTTCGTCGACTTCGCGTTTGAAGTGTTCGACTGCGTCTCAGATTCCGCGTACTTTAAGGTCTCAAGGATCAGCACCACGTACTGCCCAGTTACGCTTGGATGGCAGTGTTCTTCCACCAGGACCGTCCAAAGGGAAAGGACCTAAAAAGACTAGAGCTGGACCTTCAAAGGCAAAAGCCAAGACAAAGGTGGCCCCTCCCCCTCCCCCTCCCTTCTTTTCCCCACCCGAATCCACAGAGACACTGCTGGAGCAGGCTCTACTAGGCGACCTTCCGCTTTTGACCGACGACGAGGTTGAGGAGGATGAGGATGCTGAACCAGAGCCCGTGCCTGAGCCTGATGCTGCCCATGTGAAACCTGGCTTCGCTATTGTTCTTGATCCACTCTTTGAACGGGAGGAAGACAGCGACAGTTGGTGCTCCAATCTCCAATCTTTATTCTGACTGACGATCTTTCAGACGACGAGGAGCCTCTCACACTTATCAGCGATAAATCTCGAGGCAAAACGGCAACCCGCCTTTGCAAAGGTCATGCGAAGAACGGTTCCTTCTGCTGGACCGTTCTGAAGCCACCCTACTTTACGGTCGCCCCCAATCGAAGCCATAAACCCACTAACGCTCTGGTCTTCAGTCAAATCATGAACCGCGTTCGCAAAAAAAAGGACTTTGAGGGCTATCAAGGCTACAATGAAGCTGTATACGGTGGGTCCGATGGACTTTTGTGGCCATGCTAAGGCTGTCCAACGTGGTGGAGGATGGTGCGATTTGCTATTTATGTTTCGTCAGAATTTTCTGACAATCTTCCAGGTTAATCTCATTGTGTCAATGGGACCGTACTCTATCCACAGAGGACCAGCTTTTCGTGAATGCAACATGGGAAGCTATAGGCACTTGGCGTAAGGGTATGCGTAAGGATAGTAAAGTCATGATGGCCAAAGAAATTCAATTTCAGAACAAAGGTGACGATCATGTTACTCCTGGAATCCTCGCTAAACCCTTTTGAAGATCCTCAACCTACTACAGAAGAACTGGACACTGAGCAGAGAGATCACAGATGAAGACATCCGACGCGAGGTTTACAGGCAGAAGAAAGTGAATCGTGAAAAAGCGGAGGGGAAGAAGAAAGCGCAGTACAGCATTTCTTGATTTTGTATGAATCTCATCGATTTTATCAAAGCAAGTATCGTCGTCAAAATTCAAGAAAGTCTAGGTTACATTGCACTACACTTTAGGCCCACCAGCAGCCTGCACAAAATTCGGCGTAGCCATCAAGGCGGTTACCAACTCTGCCCCCTCGACAAACGCAGCCCCACATTGATTGCAGCCTTCGACACCTTTAAGAAATACTGTGCCACAGGACACACATCCTACAAAGACCCGCTGAGCATCGGTAGATGAGATACCCTGTCCCGCAGCAAGCTTGGTCAGAAGACCTCGCTCTATAGACGGTTCTGTAGAATGAAGCAGAATGAATGTAAACGAAAAAGAAGGAAAGGGAAAATGAACAGCTTACCTTTCACGATGTATCTGTCGACGATGGTGTCGAAAACGGTAACCTCGTTGAGCTGTTTACCCCTTTCTCCAATATATCCCGGCAAATATACCGGTCGGCAAAGAGATATGTTTCCGGGGCTGTTGAAGGTCATGAAGAGCGCAAGGGGGTTAAGCGGAGTGGGTGTGTCGAAGTTGCCCTTCAATTTTGTCGACTCAATCAAGGTAGTAAGATTAACTGGTCAGACACTGAGTACATTGAAAGAAAGAAGAAGGTCAGAGAACATACGGAAGAATTGACACCTTGGCGGGTCGAAGTGGCAGGTAGCAATAGTCGTCCCAGTTCCCAAAGCCGTTACGATACGGCAAGATACTGAGACGGTGATCGAGAGAAAGTCTGAAGTGTGCCTCGAGCAGAAACACGGCCAAAACACTTTGAGACTCTCCAAGTACTGTCCCATGAGCAAAGGGGGGACTTTACGCCCATTGTAGACAGGCCTCAAAAACGTTTAGTAGACGAGCGAGAACATACACAAGATATCCGCTCACCAGGCTACTCGTACTGCCAGTATTAATTCGGGACAGTAGATAACAATATCAGGGGATGACCGTTGCATGAGGGACATATTCCCGTCAAAGAGTCCCTTGCAGATTTGAGACAAAGACATCGGAGAATTTGTTCGGCGAGGGAAATCAGAGAGAATTTGTTCGGCGAGGGTGAACAGAGCGAGCAAGCAGTTTGAGCCATTCTTTTTGAGCCATTCTTCTTGAGTCGTGGCGACCTTGGTGGCGGGAGTAAACAAACAAACAGCGGTAAGAAGCAGTAAACGAACAGCGGTAAGAAGCAGCGTCGTCCCGACATGTATTGCCAGGGAAACAAATGCAAGAAAACGAAGAACGTGGTGTGGTCGCCACTCCGAGGTCAAGGTCGCCGTTGGTCAAGGTCAAAGTCGCCGCTCCGAAATCAAAAAAACGTGGTGAAAGTCGTTCTTGGTCAAAAGTTGACTCCGAAGTCAAGTTCAAAGAATGAGGGGTCAAGTTCAAAAGAATGAGGGGTCTGAGTTATGGATTTCATCGATTCAAGGAATGTTTGTATTTCGTAGATATATACAGATCAAGAAATCATAGATGAGGGAGAAAATACAGGAGAACAATACTAAGGCGAAGCAGCAGGAGCGAAAACTGCCTGACCGGGATCATTGCAGTTATCGTCACCATCAAGATGAAGGAGATGTGCAGCAAATGTACGCGTAAGGTCGCAAACGTCGCAATGAATGACCGCAGTAGAAGCTAGTACCCAAACATCGGCTGGAACCCCAAGTCTGGAGTTCCATGCCAACAGTGCACGACCAACAGCTGTTTCCAGTGTTTCCCCCTTGAAAACAGGCCTTGTGTTTTCACGGAACGAGCGTCTGCGTATGTTTGCTTCATCGAATTTTTCACAGGCCGGAACTGTATGGGAAGAACGAGTTGAGAAAGCAATGGAACTGAGAGAAGGCCCGTACCGGATTCGAGTTTTGGATGGTTTGTGCATAGCCCTTCGCGACGGTGATGTTCATATCCGTGGGGTGAGAAATGGTTGAGGCAACATCGGCAACTCTCTGAAGATCTAACCATAACAGCATAGTCGCTGTAGGGAACACCCAAGACTGAATTCATGTCGCGGGAGATATAGGAAGTCGAGGTTGTCGTTCATGCAAGGCCGACAAGCAGGGTAGATGCGATCGTCATATAGTTCTAGCACAGTGGGAGGGCTGTCGGGATTCCACGCTGGATGCACTGTGGGTTCACCTGAGACAATATTGAGGGATACACGAGATAAAAATCAAGAAAAGAACCGACTTTGGAGGAGGCCAGACGCACTTATGTCTTGCACGAAAGACATGATATCGGAATCTGAAGGTGAGAGTCAGACAAGCATACGACTATTGACCAGATTCATAGAGCTTTACCGTATTGTTTCCTGGCTTCAGCAACACTTAAACCGTAATATGCCCTGGGCGAGCGACCTTGGAGAACTGTCCCACCTCCTATATTTAATGGAGTGGCTCTGAGTTTCGTCGGTGTAGGCTCGCGAGGTCCCGATGACCTGGATTGAGTCAGCATGAACGAAGAGAACAAAGAGAACGGTACATCTCATACCTTGGATGTGGCCGCACAATGGCCTCGACGACGCGTGTAGATATGGTTGATCCTGAACTGCTGACGCTGGTCGTGGAAGACTGTGAGGCTGGTCGATCTCTACCATTAGATGCGGACTGGGAAGACTGGGAAGATGAAGTCGAATCATCGTTCTACATACAAATCAGCGCTGATAAGCCAAAAAAGTATATGATATGCAACTTACCATAGGATGTGCAGGAGAGCTTGATATATGTCGTAGGACCTGGCTGCGGTTTTTGCCCTGAGGAGCATGCGAGGGCAACGGGCTTGAATCAAGATCGTCTTCGTCTTCGTCTTGATCGTGGTCTTGGTCAGCTTGTAAAAGAAAACATCAGAAGTCGCAGACTGAGTCGACTAGCGGCACTGACCAGCATGAACGCGTCGCTCCTCCCAAGTAATGAGTACTTTCTTCTCCTTGAGAGGAGGAATGACGACTAGGAAAAATTAAACAAATGAGCAAGACGGTTACGATTTAGGGGGGATATACCTTTGAAACAGCATGAGTGATCCAAGGCGCGGTAAAAATCAGCCGTTCGTCCTTCGTAGTTCCCCTGGAGGCATAAAACAAGGGGATCGTAGGTGCCACCAGTCCTCTTCTTGTGCGGGCAGAGTATCGGACCTTCGTACTTAGTCCAATACTTGTCGAATCCAGAAGCAGCAATATCATATATCTTGCCAGAGACGGGGCTGACGCGTTGAGGCCTTGGAGACTGTCAAGACAAAATTAAGGTGAAAGGCTACGCAGACAAACAGACCTTGGTACTTCGATCCATTGGCCAATATGATGATCGAATGTACAAATCTTGCCTTCTACGATGTTCATTTTTTCGAGATCGCTGAAGACACCGGAGAATCGATCTTCGTCAACAGATACCAGGGGCAGCCGTTTAGGATAGGGCTGGTACCGGACTCGACTCATAGTGAGAAAAGAGGGCAAAACAGAGGGCGAATGAAACAGAGAGTGAAACAGAGGGCGAGAGATACAGGAAGGAGACCCAAGCAGCAAATAATATAAGTGAGCAGCGACATGGATTTTTTTCAAGTCGGATTGACAAGCGGAAGAAGATGCAATGAAACCCAATTGACTCTGAAACCCAAGACGCGTTGACAAGAAGAAGAGAACAGGAAAAACTAGAAGCAAGAGTGTGTTTCGGATTTAAAAATTAGAAGCTAGGGATTGTGTTCATGCGCCGTGTCACGCCTGCCTTACCTGGAAAAATGATGAACGTCTGGGCGACTAGACAAGCAGTGCTGTGATGTTTGGAGCAGATGGCCAAAGCCGCGCCAGAACCTTTCCGAGCCTTCCCGAAGCTGTCTGGCACCTTCTGTGCCTCGGTGTCACGATCGCCGCCTTCCTGGCTTCTACCGAGTAAGAGTAAGGGAGTATTGACTCCGGAAAACTCTCTCTCAGTTGCACTGGAGCTGAAGAATTATTCTCGTGTAGTCACTCCTCAAGCGAAGATCGAACCAGTGGCGGTGTCGCACAGTTGGGTCTGTTTGCTTTTGATCGCAACAAAACGGGTTGTCTCCTGCCAACGTGTTGGTCAAGATGTGGGACATATTTAGCTGCGACATCCTCATGGTACTCGTTTATATGCGATCCTGCCTACAGCATCGCAACATCTGTCAACATAACTGATCCGCCACCCCCTTTTAGCCACCACCGCTTTTACACTGCCAAACTCGGGCTCCTCGGTGGGATTTTCGACAGACCGGGTCGACAGTTACCGTATGAGGCGAACGCCGTGTTTTCTCTCGGTCGTGCCGCACATCCCGAGTCCTGAACAGTGGTATGATGCCGACTCGGAATGTCTTTCCTTGCGCGGCACACGAGTGCAGTTATTGTTACTCGGGCGTCTATTCTGACACGCAGTGCCTCGTGGGATCCCGGCAGTTTTCCCTGCCTTGGCCACACATTTGTAGTCGTCGCAGACGAGCCCCCGCCTTTCCTTCTCCGCCTCCCTACTCCCTCTCATCCCTCCACCAATGTCGCCTCTGCCCTCTCTCCCGGAGCTGATCATTCGAGCCGCGACGCACTTCAATCCATACCACTACGTGCCCACGCGATGGATATGTGTCTCCTTTGTTCTGCTCTTCACAATATCAACTAGTACGCACGCACCTCTCCTCGTCCTTGTCTAACTATCTGACTCCTTTCGTTTGAAGTCCTCCATCTCGGCCAGAGCATCCGCTACCGCATCTGGTGGCTCCTCCCGACGGCCTTTTTCTCTGGCCTTCTCGAAATCCTCGGATGGAGTGCGCGACTGTGGTCGAGTTTCAGTCCGACAATACTTTTGCCGTTTGAGATCCAGTGAGTCTTTCTCTCTTTTCAAATTTTCTCTACTTGTCACCTCGATTTTACCCATCTAATTAATTTTCGTAACCCAGGGTGATCGGTACTATAATCGGTGAGTCACCAGGCTCTCTCGAGTCTTTCCGAGATGTGGTCAAACTGAAATTCTGTGCAGGCCCCACCCCGCTCATCGCTGCGGACTTTATGATTCTGGGGCGTATAATCAATCGTCTAGGGACGCGCTACAGCCGTCTGTCGCCGAAATTGTGTACGTCCCGTCTAATTACTCGGGTCCACTAATTAAACTACATCCTGACTTTTTGCGAATTTCTGTTCGCAGATTCCATCATATTCTGTAGCTGCGTGAGTCGGGCTGTACATATCTCTCTTTGGATGACTTACGCTGCGCGATGGACAGGACATCATATCGCTCTCGGTCCAGGGCTTCGGCGGGACGACTGCGAGTCTCGCAGTCGGGAGGAGCGAGAGCCCGGAGCACGGGGCGCATATCATGTTGGGAGGGATCATTTTCCAGATGAGTGAGTTTCCGTCCGCATCCCTGCTTTCCCTCCCGCCATCATCATCAATCCTAATCCCGCCTTGCCTCAATCAATCAATGATTTAATCTAACCCGCTCCGCTGCATAGTAACGGTCTCCATCTACATCCTCCTCGCGTCCGAGTTCTTCCTGCGCTACTTCACCGACCGGCCCGTCGGCGGCAAGGAGGCCGTGTATCATTCCGTCTCTTCCGGCTCGGTAGGCAGTAAGAGCAAGACCGCAGGGGGGCGCGGCGAGTTCGACCGCAACATGCGCATCATGGTCTTCGCGCTGGCGTTCAACACGACGTGTCTATTGATCCGGTAAGTCTTTTTGTTACGTTGCCGTGTATCTATAAGCGCGATTCTGAAACGAGTTCTGACCGGCAGTGCGATATACCGAACGATCGAGCTGCTGGACGGGTTCTCGGGGCCCATCATCTCCACGGAACGATACTTCAACATCCTCGACGGAGGTGCGTACTCTTCCCATGTTTCCTCAGCAACTAAACAACTCACGCGTGTTACATGTAGGCATGATCACCCTCGCGATCTTCACACTCAACTTCGCGCACCCCGGCATGTACCTGATCACGCAGGACAAGGTGGACAGCGAGATCGAGCTGCGGCTGAAGGAGGCGGGACTGCTGTATTATAGGCTCTGATTTTTTGTTTTGCTTTTCGCTTGCTTTCTTGGACTCGGGTCGGACTGGGGGTGAAACGGACTGACTGGACGGTGTTTCATGATCAAGGACGTTTGGACTTGAGTTGGGGTAGGATAAAATGAGTAGATTGGCGTAATTGTGTAGTGTATATCTTGGGGGATGTAATGTATATATCGCTACAGTATCATTTGGTTGGACCAGGGTTGAACAGTTCCGCGACGTTCACTTCGTTGAACCAACCCCTCGGGGGATTTGCAGATGTGACTTGGAATGGAAATCGTTCCAATGAAAACGCGCAGGACGCCGGGTTCTGCAGTGTGCTACTACGTGAGGACCACCCATGTTAAGTAGCCTGGAGGCTTCGATGCTTTGTGAGAGCCTTTCCGTCTCTTTTGCCTCGGGATTAGGATTTTATTTTTTATTCAACCTGATGCTATCAGGCATTTCGGATTCCAACCTTTCGACTTGTTTCTGCTGTTCACCTTCGCGATCGCCTTGACACCTATTATCGAGGGCTCTTCCGGGTTCTGGGACTGACCTGGGATGGGCTGTTGGCCGTTTCTGCCTCTACACGCCCTGACAGTAAATCACAGGCTCTGCGCAAACGCCACGGAAAATTGAGGCTATATTTTCTGCGCGTGCACAAGGACTGCATGTGCGGTGTAACCGGTATGTAGCATTAGCCAAGTCGCTCCAGAATTTGAGACGAAGGTGCCGAATTGAAGAGGGTGTATCTAACCTACGGCCTGGTCCGCCCCGACCATGGAAACGGTTCGATGAGAGTGAGGTCAGTCAATCTCCGACTCCAGGCGGAGCAGGTCAGAATTCAAATCCCTGAGAGGCCCAGCCTTTTATGCTTGCGTCCAGTTGCACGGACAGAAATCTTTGCAAGAGTGCGAAGCAGACAAAAATCCCATACATAACAGCTCCCGGAGTAAATTCGCCAAAAATTTGTAAATGCGGACTCGACTCAAAAGTCCAATGACATAACTCAACCCTGGTTGAAAGAGAGCGCGCACGATGAATGTGATCTAACCGATCTGGTCTCTCAATCATCGGCCAGTGTTATGACGGTCTCCGGAGATTTTCACTTGGAAACTCAAGTTCCCGTACAAGTTGACCAAGCCGCCGCGTTGCTGAGTTGATGCGCTGATACGCTGATTAGGCCCCGCTCTTAGTTATCTTCGCGATGCGCCAGACGTGGCGCCGATCGCCCGGAATTCCTCCGTCGAAAGTTGATTGCGGGATTTGCGGTTTATCTTGGGTATTGCCTCGTCTTCGGGTGGGGAGCGAGGACTCAGACCCGCGGCTATGTGACACTGGGGAAAGAGGGAGAATTCCCACGTCAGCAGTTGCGCAACGATCTAATCCAAATCTAATCCGATCTAATCATAATCATCAACTGCCGAGAACCGGTCAACGCACAACACCGTGTAGGCTCGTTTCAGTCTCTCTAGTCTACCGAGCGTGAAATCTGAAGATGGTCGTTCAGATCACGTGTACTAGAGAGGCTGGAACTTAAGTTACGAGTATAGCCGAGTACGAAGTGCCTCGGAGTTTGGAATTGAAACGCCTTGGCAACCGCTAACGATCAGCTCCATCATTTATCGCCCAAAAACCTCGAAAAGAAATGCTCAGAGCTCCTTCATTACTTCTGGTAAAATCCATGAAAAAAATCTGAGCGCCTCATATTGATCGAAATTTGTATCCTCAACAAAAACGGCTTCATTAGGTGCGTAGGATATGCCATCATAATGTTCAAACTCCGAGGCACTTCGTACTAAGCTGTATTCGTAAGTCCAAGCCTAAACACCGTGCACGTGGGCCAGACAACCGTTACGCCATAGTAACTACCATGTCGCTCCCCAATCTACTGTCTGGTGAGTAGCCCCCGTTTTTTCTGGTTCCCCGCTCATTTGAGCATCGTAGTTCAAAGCGCTCACGACATCCAATGGAATTCCGGTTTACTGCACGGCAAAAACCCCAATCTATACGTCAAGATATACGTCGATGGCAAGGAGATAGGCCGAACGCGAGCGATCAAGAAAACGATCGCCCCCGAGTGGAATGAAGATTTTCAGATGCGAGCCCTGTCTTAACTGTCTGGGGTGTAATTCGCTAATCGTGCCCCAACAGCTCGTCCGGGAAGCCGTCGGCGATTATACTCATGCTGTTGCTGCATGATGCATCTTTGTTAAAGGATCCATCCCTCGGCTCCGTCAATATCAAGCTGAGCGACTTGCTTAGCCTGTGTAGCGCGGCGGGCTCGGAGTCGCAAGGTGATATCTGCCCAGCTGATGATTGCTGCGCCGAGGCTAATTTTTGTTTGTTTAGTCGCGAATCTTGAACTGGTTGGCATCGAGGGCAAGTTTAAAGGCAAGTCAGCTGGCACGTTATCAGTAGGAATGAAAAATGCGACACCTGGGGAGGTCAAAAGTGTGATTGAAGATACCCAGAACATCCTTGCTGCCCGGGGGTTCACATCTGCGGATGCAGCATCGAACACAAACACACTCTCGTCAGTTATAGAGATGGTGATGTCAAAGCTGGAGATCATCGTTCAAATTGGAGACGAAGTTAGCAGGGTGAGAACAATAGCTTCAATTTCTAATTTTCGATTAACCTGGCTTGAAGATCAATCCCTATGCTAAGGCCGCATGGAAGGTCTTGACCGCTGTTTATGAGGTAACCAACTCATTTTATTTTACCCGCAAATGAAATAATGGTGTGAACAGGCTGTGAAGGAGCAGCGGGAAACAGATGACAAGGTTCGGGAACTTGCTCTGACAATGGTTGAGGTGTATGCCTTTGTCGAAGATGTGGATACTCTGTCTCAGAAAATCACACGCTTGGACAATGTTGTCATGGCAATCCTCAAGCAGACATTAGAGTGTGCTTTATTCATCCGGGAATATACAGGCCATGGGTTTGGGGGTAAAACAATCTTGTATATCTTCTGCCGATGTTTAACTGCTTGTTTAGGCCGGCTTGTTCGAAATAATTGGTCCAACATGTCTCAACAGATCAATGACCTTTCCGGAGCATTGCTCAAGCTCAAGGATGAATTTGACCGTGGTGTTGAACTCCAAACTGTAATTTTCTCTGCTTCGATCAAGGCTGATACAGAGTATCTTGGTGTGTCCCATATTTCCAAGTGGATTCTGATATATTGACTCCACACATAGTACAATCCAACAAACTGGATAGCCTAAACCCTTTCCAGGTAGATGGAGCTGGGCGGAATCTGTGCCTGCCTGGAACACGACAAAAGGTCCTGGCTGAAATCACTGAGTGGATCACTACACCATCAGACATTCAGAATATCCTCTGGCTTCATGGTGTTGCCGGCTCGGGGAAGAGTACAATCTCAACAACCATCTCGGACTACTTTCGTAACCGTCTTGGGGCTTTCCTGTTTTTTGACAGAAACAGTCCTGCAGCCAGTAGCCCTGGAGGGGTCATCCGGACTCTTGCTTACTGGATCGCCCAGTCGAATACACATTTCAGAGCAGCTATTGCTACTGCTCTGATGAAAGAACCAACAATTGTCACTGCACCAATCCATTCACAGTTCAAGAAGCTCCTGCTGGAGCCTCTCAATGCTTCCCAGGGTAGTATTTTGGGGCCAATCATCGTCATTCTAGATGCATTGGATGAATGTGGTGATCCTGATTCCCGTGAAAGTCTGCTTTCTCTGCTTGTTGTGGAGTTCCCAAAATTACCCCCTATCTTCCGCTTCCTTGTTACAAGCCGTCCTGGATCCGATATTGTCAGTCGGTTCAATGGGCAGCCACACATCAAGGAAATGCAGCTGGACATTACAACAGAAGCCACAAAGCATGATATTGTTGTATATATAGATGAAAGGATGCAAAACATCAGACAGTTTCAGCAAAGCCTCGAACCAGACTGGCCAGGCAAGCCTACTGTTCAGATTTTGGCGGACTATTCGGGTGGACTGTTTATTTGGGCTTCTACAGCATGCAAATTCATCCGAAGCTTTGATGCAAAAGACAGACTTGAAATTATACTCTCTGCTAGCGTGCCCAACAATCTTGATGAACTATACAGGATAGCACTTCTAAACTCTGCAGACTGGTTGAATACAACCTTTGCACGGGATGCTCACTTGGTATTGGGGGCACTCGTCCTAAGCAGGGTGCTCTTGACTGCTGAGACAATTGATGCACTCCTGTCCTTCAAAAACGGAAGATCTGCGGACATTCTGTACTATCTGGGTTGTGTTGTGCAATGGAGGCCTGGCACCACTGTTCGCATTCTCCATGCATCATTCAGTGATTACCTCACTTCTGATCGCTCCAGTGGCCACTTCTGGTCTGTTAATTCAAAAACCCAGTCCAGGTCTTTGATTCTGGGGTGCCTGCAGATCCTCAACTCACAGCTTCGCTTCAACATTTGCAAGCTCAAGAATTCACACATACTCAATATAGATGTTCCGGATCTCTCTGATCGAATCATGACTCACATCACTGCCGAACTCAACTATGCCAGTCTATTCTGGGCCCACCACCTGCAAGACATGGAAGTTGATGATGGAATTCTTTCCGAGTTGAAGGATTTCATGAATAAGGAATTTCTCTACTGGCTTGAGGTCCTTAGTTTGCTCGGCCAAGTGCCAGTTGCAATTGAAAGCCTAAAGACCATTCAGAACTGCACTAAAGTGAGCTGACTCAATTTATGGCATTGCCACCATGATTAACCCCCTATTCCAGCAATCTGACAAGGCCCTCCAAGATCTTGTTGAGGATGCAGTCCAATTCCTTGGTGTATTTTCTCCAGTAATTGCACAGAGTGCACCACATATTTATATCTCTGCTCTGCCACTTGCACCTCATTCATCCCTGCTCCGCAAGGCCATTGGTCCACGATTTCCGTGGACATTGTGCTCTACTGGACCACAAGACAACAATTGGCCCCTCCTTCTGAAGGCTTTTCATGGACACAGTGGTTCAGTTCACTCTGTTGCATTCTCCCCAAATGGAAAACACATTATTTCTGGTTCAACTGACTGTACTTTGCGGATATGGGACTCAGAAACCGGGGTTGAGATCATGTGTATAAAGCACACCAGATCGGTGGACAGTGTTATATTCACTCATGATGGCCACCAACTGGTGTCCAGCACACAAGCTGCTGCACAACTCTGGGATTTGGACACCGGGGCTCTTATTGGTGGACCATTTGGGGCAGGCATGATTATATCTACTGCAGTCTCGTCAGATGGCAAGTGGCTTGCATTTGGAACAGAGGAAAAAAATGTTGAAGTTTGGGACTCAAGCACTGGTACCAGAGTTGGGCTATGTGAGGGGCACACTGGTCGGGTTGATCGGGTTGCATTTTCACCTGATGGCAAGCAACTAGCATCGAGCTCATGGGACCACACAATCCGAGTTTGGGACACGCAAACAGCACATTTGGTAGCTGGGCCCTGGGAGCCCAATTCCAATATCAAGTCTATTGCTTTTGCAGTGGATGGCAAGCAGATTTTGTATGGGTCTGAGAATGAACTAGGTGTTTGGGACTTTACAACTGGTGTGAGGCTTGTGTGGCCTTTAGCCGGACCCATGGCTCAAATCACATTTTCTCCTGATTGCAAGCAAATTGTGACTAAATTACACAGCTACACGTTGGTGCAAATACAGGATTACCAAACTGGTGAACTTATTGCAGGACCATTCACTCACTTGGACAAGGTGTATGCTGCTGCATTTTCACCCGATAACAAGCATATTGTATCTGGATCTAGGGATGGAACTATACAAATCTGGAATGCCAAAATCACTGCCCCGGTCCTGGAACAATTCCCCGGCCACACATCCTCAATTGCTTCTGTTTCATTCTCCCCCGATGGCGAGCATATTGTCTCGGGGTCACACGACCAAACAGTTCGAGTGTGGGACTCTAGAACTGGTTCCTTAGTTGCTGGCCCAATGGATCATTCTGGACCTGTGACATCAGTATCAGTCTCCCTCCATGGCCCGCAAATTGCCTCAAGTGACTGGAATGCAAACGTGAAAATATGGGATTACAACACAGATGCTATCACAATGCGTGCTTTTGCAAACCCCGACTCTGAGCAGGAAACATTCGTTCCAATCGCACTCTCACCGGGTGGTCACCACATCGCTCTGGGCTTCGAGGACAGCACAATCAAAATTGTAAATTTGGACACGGGTGATGTGCGTTCAGGACAGTTTCAAGGTCACACTGGTCAAGTCACCTGTGTTGTGTTCTCGTCCAATGGCCATCACATTGCCTCAGGATCTCACGACAGAACGGTGCGGATATGGGATTTCCAAACTGGTGTCCAAATTTGTGAGCCAATTTTGGGACACACTGGCGAGATTGCGCAAGTCAAATTCTCCCCGGATGGAAATACTATTGCCTCGGTGTGTGATGATGGTATAATGCAAATATGTGGAATCACAACTGGGCTACCACTCTTGAGGCGTCATGACAGTATTTCTTCGGTCGCTTTTTCACCTGATGGTATGCGTATCGCGTCAGGTTCAGAGGAAATGACAGTGTGTGTCTGGGATGTTGAGAACGGGGCAATGGTTGCAGGACCTTTTGAAGGGCATACTAAATGGGTCAGCTCCGTGGCTTTCTCACCCGACGGAATAAAAATTGTTTCTGGAGCCTATGATAAGACTATTCGCGTGTGGAAGGTATGTATTTTCGTGTCTCTCCTAGACCTATCTCACCTAGAACAGGTTGAACCATCGCCAGACGTTTGGGGAAATCAGCCGCGTTTCACAGATGGATGGTTGATGAATTCCGCATCAGAGCGCATCCTTTGGGTCCCCCCACACCTCCGTGATGGCTTATGTCTGCCGTGGAATTCACTGGTCATCCGTTCTGAAGGAGTGACAAAGTTGGATTTGAGCCGTTTTGTCCACGGAACCAACTGGCAGAAATGCATTGAACAGTCATTGTAGAAGTAGGATAGATTTTAAGCAGAGATTAGTTGTGTTCCCCCAAATACTTTGCTTTTCTGCAATATGATTTTGTTTTGGAAGATGGGTGATTCAAGGATGTTATATATGCGGTGGGGTGTATTGCAAAATCACAATTTCGTGCGTTGTACCAGTGGACTTTTCCAGTTCTATGCCTCACCATACATTTTCTCCTGTTTCTGTTGGGCAGCGGAAGCGGTTCCGGTGAATATATGGCAACTTGAAGTAGATGAAGTAGATCCCCCTTGACGTATCTGGGGATTTTCAGCTCTCGTGCCGGGAAACTCCCGCCGTTGAACTCGATTCAAGTTGGACTCAAAAAGATCGAAAAATACCGGGGATGCGCCCAGAAGCACGTTGGGGGCAAGAATAGTGTCCAGCTTGCTTCTCCCTTTCACCCTCTCTCGACTATACCCGCAAGTTTCGGCTCCCGTTGACTATTTCTCGCATGTGGGCTTCCGATAATAAACTCGGCCCCCACCTGCTCCCGAGTCGTCATGAGACGACTGCTGACAGTCTGATTTCCCGATGTTTCACACCGAAGTGAGGAAACAAAAGGCTGGCTAATCTGTAGAGTTGTCTGCGCTGAAAATTCTTCGCACCACCATGGCTCACTTGGCGCGGACGCTCTTTGCATCCATTTTCTTTCTCTGGTCTGATGGCCTAGTCTCAGGCCTGACCTCGAGCTTCGGGAGTAACCCCACAAATGTCGGCATGTTCGTGTACAAGCCGACCAAGGTCAAAATTAATCCCGCTGTGATTGTCACCATCCACTACTGCACCGGTACAGGGGATGCCGCATACTTCAATAACTCGCCCTACGCACAATTTGCCAATACCTACGGTTCGTCCAGTCCCCTCGTGACACATGGGTTATGAATCCTGGAAGGTTCATCGTCATTTATCCGAGCTCGCCCAACGACGGGACCTGCTGGGACGTCAGTTCCAAGGCCACGCTCACTCACAACGGTGGCGGTGACAGTTTCGTAGTGGGCTTCGGTTGTGAGGGCGATGTATCTCGGTTATATGGGCGCATACCCGCCGATCCAGGAATACCACGGTACCGCCGACACGGTAACCGAAGTACGAGGTTAATGTTATAGCCTCTGTTTATAAGAGACTACCGACACGGCCCTTCTGCCACAAAATCTCGGAGAGGAGATTAAACATTGGGCCGGGATGTTTGGATATAACGCCGCCGCACCGACACAAGTTCTGCAAAACACGCCGCTTGCGGGATGCACGAAATCCATCTACGGGCCGGACCTTCAGGGTATATTTTTGTCTCGCTGGATAGGTGCTTCATCGGTTCCGACTCTCTCTTTCGTTGATAGATATTTCCGCCGCGAGTGTTGGGCACACTGTTCCGGTCCAAGGTGACGAGGACATGAAGTAGTTTGGGTTTGAAGCTGGCGGGGCAGCATCTCCGAAGTCCACTGGGGGCGCCACCACCACCGTTTCTTCGACAACCACGATTGGCACGACCACCCCGCCCACGACCACTGTCAGCACCCCGACGAGCACGCCGACCAGCGTCTCTCAGCACTGGGGTCAGTCGTATCACCTCTCCCAATGTCTGTCGTAGTCGGCCTATCTCATTCGGGGGCCGTATTACCCCCATTGTATAAAACATTCCGAGAAGACTTAAGTTGACGCGTGTCTTCAACCGAGAAACTCCCGACGACGGCTAAACCTGTTGAGTTGAAGAAACTTCAACTCGATTGGTCGGGTGGAATCACAAACTCGAGCATGCCGCATACCGCGAATAAGACTACCAAGCGATAATTTCTTCGACTTCAACTTCATTCTCAGCTAACAGAACATGCCAATAGTGGCCAAAAGTTGTGCAGAGATTTTTGCGTGCCATCAGCTCCGAGCTTCCATCAGCGGCTGTGTTCCTTCCTATTTGGGATTTTGCGACTTCGCGAAGACTTCGCTCCTTCTCTCCCAAGTCCAATGAGCCCGTCTCGTGCTCCCGCTACACCAAAGTCCATAAAACTCACGCAGCGCTGTCGAATATAGCCTGCGGAGTATATTCAGCTCGGGTCGACTACATCCTCCGAGTCGTCATGAGACCATTGCTGAGGAGCTGATTTCCCGAGGTTCTCACCGAACAAAAAGGCTGGTCAGGCTCTTCATGCTGCAAGGCTGGCGTCTTCCCAATCATAATGGCCCACTTTGCGCGAACTCTGCTTGCCATCCTCTTTCTCTGGTCGGGCCTTGTGGCCGGCTTGACCTCGACGTTGCAGCAAGTGACAAACTTCGGGAGCAACCCCACAAATGTCGGGATGTTTGTCTACAAGCCGACGACGGTCAAGACTAAACCAGCCGTGATATTCGCCATCCACTACTGCACCGGCACAGCGCAGGCGTACTTCTCTGGCTCCCCATATGCGCAGCTCGCGGATACCTACGGTTTCGTCGTTATTTACCCGAGCTCGCCCAACTCCGGTACCTGCTGGGACGTCAGTTCGAAGGCGACGCTCACGCACAACGCTGGCGGCGACAGTTTCGGGATCTCCAATATGGTGGCATACGCCATCTCCACCTACGGTGCCGATCCGGCGCGCATCTTCGTTACCGGGTCATCTTCGGGCGGTGCGTCCGCGTCTTTTCCGACAGTATGAACACAACTCAGAGTCACATAGCGATGATGACGAACGTCCTCTGCGCGGTCTACCCCAACCTCTTCGCCGCCGCGTCCGTCTACAGTGGAGTCGCCGCCGGCTGCTTCATGTCCAGCTTCGGGGGCGTCGACGCATGGAACGCCACCTGCGCCCAGGGTCAGGTGTCCGCCACATCGGCTCAGTGGGCCGCCGTCGTGCGCGCGATGTTCCCCGGCTACACGGGCGCATATCCGCCGATCCAGGAATACCACGGTACCGCCGACACCACGCTCTTCCCAGAGAATCTCGGTGAGGAAGTCAAGGAGTGGGCGGGGGTCTTCGGGTACAACGCCGCTGCCCCGGCGCAGGTTCTGCAGAACACCCCGCTTGCAGGATACACGAAGTCGATTTACGGGCCAAACCTTCAGGGTACAGTATCTTCTCTTATTCCCTTCTCACGAGAGCTTAATCGACTCTGACGTCGTTTCTATGGATAGGTATCTCCGCCGCGGGCGTGGGGCACACCGTTCCGATCCAGGGCAACGAGGACATGAAGTGGTTCGGGTTTGTAGCCGGCGGGGCCGCGCCGCCGAAGTCCACTGGGGGCGCCACCACCACCGTTTCGTCGACAACCACGATTGGCACGACCACCCCGCCCACGACCACTGTCAGCACCCCGACGAGCACGCCGACCAGCGTCTCTCAGCACTGGGGTCAGTCTCATCGCCTCTTGATTCGTGTTTTGCCGGAACTTACTATCAAATTCAGACCAATGCGGTGGCCAAGGCTGGACGGGAGGTGCGTACCGAATTCCACTTATCCCTCCTTAATCCTTCGTCAATTTTGCTCAATTTCATCAGCTACCGCTTGCGCGGCCCCATTCACCTGCCAAGTGCTGAACCCCTTCGTGAGTCGTTTTTCAATTGTCTGGCTGAAAAGCTAACGCTATCCAGTACTCTCAATGTCTGTGATAGCCCGACCGTCCGATCTGGGATGTCATTCGATTCACAATTATGAAATGCAATTCGTTATTTTTGACCCAGATAAACTTGCACTGTTTCGAGACTGAGCATACATACCCACTCCATGATCGGCTTTGGAGTTGGGTCGCAACCTGTCATGAACACGGATTGCTGACTGTCTCCGCAACGCGCAAGGCAGCGTTCAAGAACTGAGAGCTCCTCGCACGTTCGTCGGTCATCCCGCTCTCGAGTCCCGACTCCAAGATCGATATCTGCGATTGTGAGGAGTCAAAAATGAACCACACCGCCCCTTACTCGCAGTATTTGGGTGGCGACCGCAAGGCACTTCCACCGTCCTCGGTGGTTGAATTCATTTCCGCGGACGCACGTTCGCTCGCCCACCTCGCAGAAAGAGCTCGGAGACATGAGGATTTAATTAAATTCTGGATGAAACATGAGCGAGTGGGATACACGCCTTCGGCTCCGGGTCCCCCCGAGCATGGTCCTGCCGCACTTTGTTTCGCGTCCACCACTGGAGATGAAACATAGTTGTTTGGCACGGGAAATTAATTAACGACGGTGCGTGAGTTATGCTGCAGCCGCCTTCTGCACCTCCGTCCGAAGAAATGTTTTCCAATCCTTCAGCTCCGGATACTGCTCGCGCAGCGCGGGTATGTCCGTGTTAAACCCGATTTCGTTGAAGAACTAGGTGCGCCAAAAACCATCAGCACATCGAATGCGCGGTGCGATACGCCAAGGCAAGCAACTCGTAACCTCGTACCTTGAACATCAACCGCAACTCCTTCATCCCCGCGCAGACCGCCCACGCCAGCGCACCCCCGCCCAGCATCTTGGGCCGCATCTCCTCCCCGAACACCTCGCGCCAACCGTCCGCGAGGTCTTTGGGACTCAGCTCGTCGCCCGCGAGGTCCACGTCCTTGCCTAAATACTGCTCCGGATGTGCGAGGACGAGGGCCGCGGCGCCGCCGATGTCGGAACAGGCGATGAGCTGCAGGCGCGTGGTAGGCTTCAGCTGGGTGAGGAACATGATTTTTGTGAGACGGGTCGTCGCGGAGGCGGGGTCGCCTGCGACGAGCTGGTCCATGAAGGTGACGGGGCGCAGGATCGTCCTAGGCAGGGTGGAGTGCTTCGCATTCAGGTACTCCTCCGCAAGGCGCTTGGATTCAAAGCTGCGTCGGAGTCAGGACTATTCAGCGGTCCTGAGCAAGTAGATCAGAGAAACGGGACGCACTGAGGAACATAGGTCTTCTTGTCCTTCAGCTCCACCGAAATTCACGCTCGTGTAGACGAAGTGCTTCACGCCGTGCTTGGCGGCGGCGTCTGCGAGCGCATTCGCCTCCACCGTCTCCCCCGCGACGCCCTTCGGGTTGTCGACGCTCTGCTGTACGGAGAACACCGCGTAAACCGGGCCTGGCGCAGACCGTAAACAGCGCGAGCGGATCGGTGGGGGTCCCCTTGTGCAGGCGGACGCCTCGGAGCGATTCCAGCGCTTTGCTCTTCGCGGAGCTCGGGTCGCGCGTTTGTGCGAGGATGAGCCATGGGATGGCATCCTCCGGAGCATCGTCGTTGGCCTTGGCTAGGGCTGTATAGGAATAGATGGATAGTAAGTGCTTGAATCCTTTGGCTGAGAAGGCCAAGACACACCGCGTACGACTGCTCCGCCCTGTTTTCCTGTCGAAAGCATCACAAGCACGGCCTTGCTCGATGTTGGCTCTGCCATGCTCATACGTGCGCTGAAAAATCAAGGAAGGGCCTGGCCGCCTCGCCCTGAATCCGGGTATCACACGCTGCCAATTCGGACGCCGCGTATTGGGTCCGGAGTGGAGAGCCCAGAGAGTCGAGCATCCGCAGAGCAAGTAGGGGTACTTTTAGCAAAAATTGGGTTGGCAAATTTTTTGTTCACCGAGACCCTATTGCGGATCCGCGGTGCAGGATACTGGCAGGAAGAGATCGACGTTCTTCATTCGGACGTAACGTAAACTTGCCGACACTCTGCACAGCCGCACGCCGTCCTTGTCTCGTTCCACCTACGTACGATGCGCGACGTGGTACGCCTGGACCCCATCCTCGACATCCATTTTAGCAAACATCGTCGCTCAGCAGCCGTTTATCTCGCAGGTAGTCTTGTACGTCTCGCCTTTTGTGTGCTTTGTTGCTTCAAGTTTTTTTGACCCAGCCCGCGTCGTATTAGTTTGCCCTCGCAAACTGGCTTTTCCTCGATGCCTGCATCTTCGACGCACACGCAAAGCCATGGCGTCGGCCTCATGAAATCTTCCCCATCCACGTCACCACTACCGATTGGATTCCCGGACTCTACTCACTGCTCGGCTTCCTCCTCCTCAACCTCGTCGACAGGGAGCAACTCCGCCACCACAGAAATGCTACCTCCAGCGATATAGATGCGCGCGCCAGGCAGCGAGCGCGATCCTTTTTCGGCTTTGGGTTTGGCTGCATGACTGGAGGGATGGTCGCCAGCATCGTGCGTCTATATTCTCTTTCTCCTTTCAGATATATGTATCACGGCTGACCTAAGGGGCAACCTCCAGTGGGTGCTGCTCGACAAATACATTATCCCAGACCACGGGCATGATGACCAGTTTAGATACTACGGCTACGCGACCGTCGGGCAGACCGTCGGGCTCCTGTTGTCTGCTGTCATTCTGTGGATCGCGCGAAATTCAAGCAGCGGATACGATGCCAAGTCTAACATCACGCTCAAGAAGTTGCTTCGTTCATATCTGTCTAGATACATAAATCCTCAGATCTCGGCTTTCTAGATTTAAATACCAATGCTAGACCAGACTGGACTGCTGTTCAGTTCGAAACGAGAAAATACACCCAAGTCCAACTTCAGTCCCACAAGGTTGTCTCAGTCCTCGAGATCCTGTGAGAGTGTGTCAATGAGCCATGAACAGTTTATGTCTCAGGTCGCGCCTCTTTACAAAATTATTGTTCACGGAGGACTCTTGCGGTCTGCCGGGCGCGGACTGCTCGGGTGCCCAGAGAAAAAGCGCTAGGATTTTGGTAGAGATACAGATGGGGCCGTCACTAAATTATCCGAGACAAGAGCGCGGTGGGCCGCCACTCCGATTGAATAAGTGGATTGTGGATGTAAACCAGGATAACCACGGACAAGGAAGCCAAACACTGCATTCAGGCCCTTCCTCGGCGCATGCGGCGTCCGAGGCGCCTCGGCTCGGCTCGGTGGACCCAAGGTCGCACTATGGAGCCCACTAAGCATGAATTTCAACTTGATTTAGGTTGAAAAATCACTTTCAACCTATTCTCGGCTGATTGTAGGTTGATCCCATTCAACCTAATTTTTAGGTTGTAATGTATCCTTTATATTTCATCCTATTCCGACCTGATACTCATTCCGCAGGTGCTGGAGGCTTGATCAACCTATGTCGATATCAACCTATCATAGGTTGAATTTTGGTAACGGTCCGGAGACAACTCTGGTGACTGCAAAACATAGTCTTCTTACCTCCAGCAGCCGACCAGCCCGGCCATATGCAAGGACTGTGGCACAATGTACGGGTCCGACATGGGTCGGAAAGGCGGACCGTCAACACGTGCGTGGTCCATGCGCTTTGTTGATCGACATGATCTCAGTGATGGCGGTTGACTGCGCTTCTTCCTCTCGACCACAGAATCTGCCGATCGGCAGATTCTGCCGAGCTGCGCCTACCTAGTTAGAAATTCGTAAATTTTGCTGTCCCTCAGTTGCTTCGGAGATTTGAGAGGCCTGCAACTCGGCACAGCGGACTTTGAACCAAATCGGCACGCGGCGGTAGCCGGCGTGATGGCGGAAACCAAAAAGCTCGCGGGGGCTGAAAATGCCACAGTCGGACAGACGAACGGCCCGATTTTGTAAAGAGGGTAAATCTCTATTTGGGGCATTCTATGGTCCCTCGCCAAGAGTGGCTAAAGGAAAGCGGGCTAAAATGCTCTGTTTCTAAGATTGATCAAGAAATTTCGTGTCCAACTCTTGAATGTGTCGAACATCCGAATAGTATAACAAAAGAGGGAAGTTGTTAGGGGAATGAGCATATTCTAACGCAACACAGCTCAATCACAAAAAAAAATCCAACGCAATGTACTGTGCCCGATTTTCAAAACCGGCAGCCAAACCTTGAGCGCATCTGTATGTCCACTTCTTCCTGCCGTAGATAGCCGAGGCGACAGCTCGCACATCGTTCAGTGTCGTGAACGCTTTGACGGCAATCGCAGTCAACAGTGCCCGGTAAGCAACGAAAGGAATATGGTGCCCGTTAAGCCGAAAGCAATGATTCCCGATACAGGCGTAGAGGGCGAATCGGGGATGGTGTCGCCTGAGGCTAGGTCATCTTTGAGGAGGAAGATAGTCAAGTTGAGAATTGTCAGAGAGGCGACGAGAGCGAGGGAAGATAGTGCCATGAACACTCTGCGTTGTGTCAGTATGCATTTGATGCAATAGTGGAGGGACCGTACCCAATTACGATCGTCCGGGATTGTTGACTGGCGGATTTAACTTCGTTCTGCAAGCTGGCGCCGGATTGGGGAACGGCTTGTGTGGTGGCAGGGAGGAGGAACCCGCAGCTGAAAACGGGAAGCAGTAGCACACGAGGCCAACGTCGCTTTGTGTGGAACTAATTATAACATAGGTCGGCAGCATGCGCACAAGAGCACGAGGATGCGTACCTGAAGATGGTCGAGTATACGAGGCCGGCGCTCAAGGTTGACACGGCAATGAGTGTAGTCGACAGACCGTTCGTCAACTGGGCCATGATCTGTAGGGTGGAATTCTGAGCGAGAGGGAGAGAGAGGAAGGCGTACATTCTCACTTGGCACCAGTCGCAGAATCCTCTGAAATAAGTGCACTCAGCCGTAGCTTGGGTGTTGATGGTACGTGCATAATTTTCTAAATCTTCGTCGACTTCCTGTAGCTGCAGGAACGAATCGCGTAGGCGTCGCTGAAATGGATCCGAGGCAAGTGACTTACGTGAGATCTGAGAGTGCGCGTTCTTACGATGCTAGTCCAATATTGGTCCAAGAGTCTGATTTGCGCTTCTGACAGCCGTTGAGGATAGTCGCCATCCGGAACCGGGTCAATCACCCGGTACATTCTACCCGATGTCTGTGGAAGGGTTTCCATACCGTGCAATACAGAAGGAAAATCAGCACTGACCGAAGGGCCAGAGGGTGATTCCATAGTGTCGATTTCCTGATCCCACTCCGCCATTCCGGGGGGCAGATCCAGGCATTCGACGATCTTGGTGAGCTGGGAGAGACGGTCGGATCTGGATACCAGGAACTGCACCGTGCGGGGACGCGCAAATGTCAAAACAAAAAGAGAGAAAACGAGCAGAATTGACGTACGAGTTGTTTGAATTCTGTTCCTGACTCGAGTATAGTCTCGAACCTGACCCTCGAATGTGTCGATGAAGTATTTCTGTACGGCCCATGACCTGGATGACTGAAAAGGAAAGGACGGAACACGCACATCCTTGTCCGTGAACGCCCGCGAAGTGGTGGGGGCGAGGAAGCTCTTCACTCTTTGTACAACTAGCACATTCCGGAGAGGGACTTTGTCAAAATGCGGCCAAAAAAGAAAGGAGAAAAAAGAAGCACATCCATCGACCCAGCCATCATAGCGCACTTTCGGCACGCTCACGTCTGTGTGCTGGACATACCAATGCCTGGTACTTTCAAGTTCTTGGCACTTGGAGAACCCGTCGCGCGTGCGGTGTGCGGCTGGCGCAGAAAGGAAAAAAAGGAAGATGGAATGACTGGAAGGAGCAGGGAGAACGATATGGGTATGCACTGCGTTCAAGCCCGTGTAGACTCAGACGCCTCGCCAGGGCATAACCATTGATCTGGGCTAGCCGAGTCCAAAAAGGACGGGACATACCTGTTTTTGATCGATCCCATCCTCATGAACAGCACGGGGCGGAATCCCGCGTATAAATGGTATGGTCTCGCGCGCGCAGAGGTGGGCAGGTCAAGATAATGTCGTGCTGGGGTTTGGTTTGGTCCGGAGAGTCATCGCGCTGATGTTCGACGCTGGAAAGACAAGATTAGTACGCAGGGAACGAGGGGAGGATGGAGGGCGGAGGACGAAGAACGCGGCGGACAAGGAGGTCGAGGCGACGGGAAGAACGGCAGAAGGGTTGGGTATGTGAACAACTTCAGCGCAAATCGCGCGAAGATTGTTAACGTCTGCGCAACCGACGGGCAGGACCGACAATTACCGAGATCGTACAATAGTACATGAAGGACGATATGGAAGGGAGGATGGTGGTGGAGGCAGCAGCAGGATGAATACAGGAATGAGGAGGTAGACGTACTCGTACCCGCTCACTCGTTCCCTGCGCGCAGCGATATCCCCCATCCACATTCGCAGTCCTGCCTGGCGCGGGAGGCTGGGAACAACAACGAGGCGGCGCGTTAGTCCGTGGACTGGCGCTCACGCTGGATTCTACACCGAGAAGGTTAGAGCGCGGAGTAGGACGGGTCAAAGAGGGGACGTGGCTGAGGAGAAGCAGAGAATGAGATTGCAGGAACAATGTGGGAGCCCGGGGATGGTGGAATACTGGAGAGAGAGGAGGAAACGGGTGACGGGGGAGAGGTACCGTGCCATATCCAAGCCCGCTCATCAAAAGCAATCACCCACATCTACTGTACCAAGTTGTAGGGAAGCAACGCGTCGAGGACCGTGACAAGGCTGTTGCCTCTTTTCTAGGCAACGGACCCCTCCGTGATTGTGACTGTTGTCTGAAAAAGCAACCACAGAGTAATTTTAGTGCATTATCCTGGGCTGCAGGTTGTGTTCTGGGTGTTGGAATGTGAAGCTGCTGCTCCAGTTGTGAAATTATTGCTTTCCTTTCATTTTACGCTACTGATGGAGCACTTAGATTTTTTTCAAAATTTCCTCTCATTTTGTCACGATTTTTTCAAAGCAACCGACTTCATCGTGACCGTGACCCGACAGAAAAAAGGCAACGCAACGGGCGGCCCGTGACAGTGACCGTTGCTTCCCTACAACTTGGTACAGTACTTCCCAGGTCCTCCGGCACGCAAGGGCGCGCCTTGAGTGCAGCGGAGTCGGCGCTGACACGAAGAGCCACGGCGTTCACATTCAAATCTGCGGCGAGGACATTAGGAAGGAGACGGGAGAGGGGAGAACAAGGAGGGAGCGGGATGTGGAAAGGGATGGGGCAGGGTTGGAAGGACGATATGAGTGAACGGTGGATGAGACGCAGGCAATAAGCACGAGACGCACCTTCCCCCTTTGTCAAAGCCCGTGTATCTCAGAGAAATCCCCGGCCTCGGCCTCTCCATCGCATGTCCTCCCCGCACAAGAAGATAGCGGCGAACAATAGACAGGTTGCGCCACAGCCGCATGTGGCTTTCAAAGCCGCCTGCGGGGTTGTGCTCTTTTGCTCCTGAACATCGCCATGACTGTTATATGACATTCCCTGGACCACCAGAACGAAAAAAGAAAAAGCCGCATGCGACGAGTTTGCGCACAAAAAAGCCGCATGCGGCTTTGCGCAACCTGTCTAATGATAACGACGCGCGTCGTGCGATCGTCGACTCTGCGCCGACGCAGAGAGCCACGACACGCAAATTCGACTCTGTGAGAAGGGAGGTCAGTGAGCCGACCGAATAGGTATGGAGGGGAGGATGGAAGAGATGGAGCCCGGACGAGGCGGAGGGAAGGAAGGGGCATGAAGAACCACTGGGGGACCCGGGATTCGGCACGTAATGTCAATCAATATTATTGAAAGGTTTAGTACAACTGTGCAAAGGATACTAAAGAGTGTCGAAGGTGCAAACGTGGTATCATTGTCAATTTTCTTTCACAAGTCCGGGTTTATCGTCATGCCTATCGTTGTGGAGCCTTGTCCCACGGACACCGGATTTTCCAGACAGTAGCTGATTTTTCGCGCTCAGCTGCCAGAAAATCCTTGTCAAGTGCAGGCCACAGAACACTTCTCCACTCCTCGTTATCAACATCCCAGCCCCGCGCTAGATATTCATGCGCCGGAATATCAGTGAGATTACTGACCGAGGATCCTCGACCGCGTTTCGTTATGAAATTTGGGACCGTCGCCAGGAATTTATTTGAACCGGGTGTGTCGTGCTTTTCAACTTGTGCGACGGAAATGGATACCGTTCCGGGTTCATGTTCTTCTGATTTGACTTGAATTTTTAGGCGTCAGGTTTATTCTCCGCGCAAGGGGAAGAACACCTTACATTTGGAATCGTTCAAAGGCTCAGTGCTCAGCTGTATCTCTCCCTGTTCGTATATTGAGAGCTCCTCTTCTGTTCTTATATTGTCGAGATAACTCTGGAATTACACTATTTCAGCAATATACTTCGCGAGAAGAAAATAAATTGGACTGACACTCATTAGCACCAAAATTCCACGTATTGACGCCTTCGACGTCGGATCCGAAACCCAAATTAGGACCTGATTACGATTCACGAAGGATATTTGAGGGAGTGGCTTTTTGGAGCCCTAGAGTTGGCAATGTTCCGTCAATAAGAGTCGAATGTAGGCCATTACTTACCGCTGGTCGAAGATTGATTCCCATGCCCACTTTAAGTTCCAAGGGGTGGGCGTCGGGCTGCTCGTCACTCAGTGGTATGTCCTGCGCCTCGTAGACGATATCATATGAAGAGTACGATTTGTTGTCCTTGTCCCATTCGTCTCCAGGTTCAGAGAGCACGCGGTACTTGGGAAAGGCCTTCATAACATTGGTTCAGCTGTAAAAACAACAGTGACTGCCTTACTTTGGTGTCAGTACCCTCCAAAGTGGTACCGTTCGTCCGGTTAACAGACAGGGCTGCGGTTCCCACAGGACCATGAGAGAAACCTACCACGCCTTGGAACCCCCGCTGACTTTGTCGCTGTTGCGCGCGCTTCAAGATCCTGTCCGGCTGATCAAATCCCCGGGAAAAACTAATTGGACGTTAGACCACGCGGAACGTTTTTAGAACAATTTCACAATTGCCGGTCGTTGATTGAATTTTTTCGATGCGCGAGGAAGCCGATGTTTGCGTAGGAGCGATCCACTTGAGTTTCACGCTTTCGAGTTTCGATCTTGAGATCAACCAGCGCAAGGACTTCCGGCTGGGACAATGCGTGGCTCAGGTTGTCGAGATCGATGGGAATGCTCGTATCACGGTTGACCGAGAACTAGGGATATTGATCAGAGCAAGCATGGCGGTTTTGAATGCAGTTTACCTTGTAAGTATAGCCAATAGTCACCGCATATGTGCGAGCGGTGTCACGGTGCGGTTTCAAGCGAAGTTTGACACGCGTGCTGTGTAGCGGACCCTCCCATTTACCATCCACCGTAGTTGGTTCTCCCGCACCGCCTCCGCCCTCCCCGCCGGAGCCTTGGGAGCCTCCATTCAGCGGTTGTTGTTCCTCCGCTGAGTTCAGGACATGACCATTGGGTTCTGCACCGCCACCGGGCTCTTCTGTACTGCGTTCATCCTCGATCTCAGTTTCCCCTTCGCGTGAATCATTTAAATTGCTTCTTCTCTCGTCACGGCCGGTATCGGGGGACCGGAAGTATGGGGGAACCGTGTTACGAGTTCTGAGCAATCATCTTAAGATCCAATGATAAGAAGAAACAACGGACGCACAGCAAAGTTAAAGCCGGATTGTCGCTTGGGGGTCGAATTACCACCGGAAAGCCTGATGAATGGGCTAGTGTTTGCGCCATATTGACAACTACTGGTTCATTATAACTCCCAAAAATTGCCAAGGCGGGCTTTGTTGGTGAAAGCATCCAGGCGAAGGGCCCACCGCAACCACTGTTTCGGATGGAAGCGAGAACTGGATCATTCCAATTATCCTCCGTCCATGACGCGGCTTCCGTAGGTTCGTGGACGGACACCAAACATCCTTCGGTGTCGAGGTTGGCTTGAATGAAGGCCGAGTCTTGTGTCGTAAACGAATCGACGGGGGTTCTGAAGGATTATTGAGTGAGGGAGAGTCTCAGATCTGAGAAAATATGTACTCTGGCCTGTCATCATGAGGCGAATATATGAAGAAAGTTCCAGTTTTAGCGTCTCCTGGTGTGTCGCTTCCATTTAATACGCCGAAGCCTAGTCTAATGTTGAGCGGCAGGCTTTATGTCGCGAATTTTGGTAAGCCACCTACCCGTATCTCCCAAGTCTGAACTGGCACGATTATGTTGCCAGGAACTGCCTGCTGTTCTGAATCGGCCGAGTCAGAAAGACTTCCAGAGTTATGTAAATACCTACTCTGACTTCTCGTCAAGGGGTGAGTAAGTTGCAGTTTTCACGCTTCCTGCCGTGCTGTTTCCGCTCGTGTCCATTCCTGCTTGCGCATTCAATGGAACGGTACATCCGTCGTGAATGGTACAATACGCTTACCTGCGTCCTCAGAGTCTGAGCTGGAGCGCGCGCCTCGCCCCAGCCCGCCACGCCGGCGAGAGCCCCCTGGAGCCCGTTGTGCCACCGAGGAGGAAGAGAACGACAAAGAACTTGGTGGTCGCGATGACGAGGAAGAAGACGCATCCGTACTCGAACAGATCCCGTCGTCTGACTGACTTCCTCGGCGGTACAGGTTGGGTCTTGGGATGGGTATAGCCCTACTTGGGTGTATACCCGGTCCCCTCTGAGCCGGAGGCTCGAAAGGATCGAAAAACGATGGGACAGGGGCCACGAGGTTGGTTTGTGCAGTAGAGGGCGCCGGATCGGTGTCGCGCGGATGGGTGAGAGGCAATGCAGCGTAGCCGTCGAAGCTACGATGGCTCGTTTGTAGCACAGGTAGGCTGATTGAACCTCTTAAATCTGGATCAAGCTACGGTCAAGTCGAGCATGAAGGGCAAAGTATTGAAATACTCTGAGACGGCGGAGGATACCATCGTTGAGAATGTGTATTATTTGGTGGGGCTGGAAAGCAAGAGTAGGCATCAATTTTTTTATTGGTGAGCTAGAACAACCGATAGATGCATGTGCACTGCGCACCTGGATTGTTCCGGCGTATAGTGGTTGCGTTCGACATGCCCCCTCTGGCAGGGCCTCTCGCGACTCCTGGGTTCACGTTGTACGCTCGGTTCGTGCTGTGACAACCCAGGCTGCCGAGCTCGAGGTTGATGTTATCCTGGACGTTAATGGAGTCCCCCGAGTTCTTGGGGAACGCCATCCAGTGAGCTGGGGCTGGACAGGAGGGGGGAGAGAGCACCTCATGCTAAGGCCGGCGTTGTTAAGATACCTGCGCGAAGCTATGCTTTCCGCATACAGGACCCGTATCACGGATACGTCAAGCAGCTGTACACTTGTGTGCTCAAAATACCAGGCTTAACGTAATTATTGGGGACTCGCTGTCGCTCTGTGTTCTCCAAGATCACCGCAACTTCCACAATTGCTGGCAGGATAGGTGCAGTCAGTGGAAGCCGACCTTGTTCGCCTAAGAGAACCAGAAAAGGTATAGGACCCACACGGAAGCTGTGGACTTAAAAATACCAGACCTGATGTAATGCCGGAGCGAAACCAGGTCCAGGATTAATTTGACAGGATCCACGAGCGAGCAATGCCCAAGACGCAAGGACGAGTGCGGCGCAGGGGGCATCTATCAATCTGCTTCACAACCTGGCGGCAAACGAACCAGTTGATAGACAGTTAGATGAATAAGCTATGCCAGAAACTTGAAGCCGCCTTCTTAAATCCGCGAGGGCTTTGCCTCCCGATCAGGGGCTTGGAGTATGCAGCGCATGCGGCTAAGATCATGAAAATATGCCCGTGAAGTCACCGTAGTGCTGTCGGCAACTCCCTGTTATATAGCAGCGGTAGCTGAGCACCGCAACTCTGTAGTTTAATATAGCTCTGTAGTCCTGTACCATATCCTATGGAGTAATATATAGCTGGCATTGCGCACACCCAAAATTTATAGTAGTAGACTTTTCGGTCGCAGATCACACAATGTTTACAGGTACGAATTACATTACTCCACTAGGAAGAGAAAAAATGAATTACAGCGTCTTAGCCAAGGCTCTCGAAATGATACGATGGACCCTACATTCATTAGCCAACGAACGCGCTCAGCGACATAAACACTTACTTAGATGGCAAACACGAGGATTCAAAGCAACCACGGGCCCAATCTTCCTAGAGCCACAACAGACGACTATAACTGGGGTGATTTGTGCAGCAAGTGCATCAGTCGTACGGCGAACGCCGAGCGGGGCGGGATTGCAAGACTCCAGAAAAAGCATGTACAGGGAGACCTATACGAGGACCGGAGAGGATGCAGGGAGCACACTTAAAACTGATCAGGGTTCTTGCCGAGAAAGACTTGAGATTTGCGCCGACGCCGTTGGCCAAGTATCCCGACCTTGAGGCATTGCGGACTTTGATAGAGCTCTACATGCTGTGATGGTCCGCACGGAGGTAACTTGAGAGAAGCTTGAAAGGATTGCATGCTTCTTGAAGAAAGGATTGAGGCCGTCGAAGAACGCTCGATGGCAGCAGCCAGCAGTAACGGCACCGAGTTGGTGGGGCGACAAGATGCTGAACAGCAGAGAGCGTACGCGACGTCGGCGAGCTGAAAGGTGATCCGTAAGGCTGGGGTGCAGCCACTTTCATGGGAAAGGAGAGCGGCTGGAACTCGTGGAGGAGAAGCTTAAGGAGGGGCGACAAAGATGCCATCAAAAATGCCGTCTAAAATCAACATGCGCACGGACCATGTCACATGTTAACCGGGCCGAGTACTCCGTCGCGGACTTGACGAAACTGACTCTCAACTTGCTCTCAACTGACTCTTGCTCTTTCTCATTATTCTTCTCTACTTGTCGTTAGACCCATCCACGTTCTCAGTTTTTCATTTCATCTCTGCTGGATAGCAACGGGAACTTGTCCGAGGGTTGATCCGGACATTGTAAAAATACCACGATCACTGCGCACACTCGCTGCTGTCAGTGGCTTCAAACCATGTGCTTGTGCTGCATCGCCCATGGATCTGAGTGACCACTATAGCAGTCATGGCAGACAATATAGCACAACATAGTTACCCACTCAAACAATATGCAACTACCAACAACTAATGTGAATGCTTACCAGGGTCCACGACAACCAGCATCCTCCTGAATATCCATACACGCGTGCCTTGTCCGCTCACTCCGTGGTAATCCAGCTATATGCGCGTTCGGGACAACTTCCTTCTGCCGAAACGTTGGAGTCAAGGGGGAAAATAGGATTGTGCCTATGCAGACTTGGATGTGATGCGGTGGAGAGCATGCACCACGTTTTCGTGGATTGCGACCACTTCGCAGATTGGCGGAGTGACGCCAGGGATGAGCTCGTAACGCGAACGGAACAGAAGTTGGAAGAGGCGGGGATAGTGAACACAGACCGGCGGCTCATTTTGAATGCAGCTACGTCCCTTTTCGTCGACGATGCTGCTGTCTGGCCCTTAAAAATTTCCCAGTACTATCTAGGCCGAATCCCAAGCATCCAAACCTATGTTACCAGTGGCATGCTCCCTGACATGGTCAAGAGACGCAAATTAACGAGCCATCTGGCATCCGACTGGCACATGTGCTCAATTCGGCTTGCGGGATGGATTTTTGGGAGCATACAACAAACAATGGCGGCACGGGCAGCATTAATCTGATCATCCTCATCCTGGCCATCACTTTTTCCTATCGACGCTCGTTTTCCCACTGGGTTTTTAGAGCGCGAAGGTTTTTCAAGTGATTCAAGACGTCATCCCGGATCTCACGAACTTCGTGACCATCCCAACTCATTTACGATACTCCTTTGTTACATTTGACTTATTGGTTCGTCGAGGTACCTGTACCTAAGTATTTCATACGTAAGGTAGGCGACATCCGCATCCATCGAGTCACGTGATCAGCAGTGTGACAGCATCTTCCTGCCCTTACTAGTCGGTGATGGTAGGTCACACACAAAAACTAAACCACAGAAAGGCTTGGATTAACCAAAGGAACAATCCTGTGGTTCCAGATTTTCAATATCTGGTCTCAATCAAAAGTTTTTCACCTATTTTTCAACAAATGCTCAGAAGCTTGTTTCCATTCCGGCCACATGGCTTTATGTTTTTTCTCCCAAAATTTCGCGCTTCCATATAAGGAAATAACACGGTCACGTGGATGATGAGTGACACGAAGCCAAAGGACTGTTGGGAGGGTGTATTTTTGGCTTATAGCATTGAATACCAGGCTTAGTGGATGTTCCCCATAAATTACATCCCCACTGGATATACAGTTGGATGGCTCATAGTGCATAAGGTTGGTTCCCTGCCAAATTGAGCAGGATTTGACCGAAGTCTATGCATTATGACCATTTATGCAGTATTACCTTGCTTGTACAGTGGTAAAATGCATTTTGGTGGATCGGAAATCCGATGCATTATGAGAATTTTTGGCAGGTATGCATTATGAGCTTATGCATTATGAGCCACCCAACTGTAATTACCACAACTGCGATTTAGAACTTCAATATAAAGCTGACTGTTGTTGCACAAAGCACTACTGCAACCAATGGGCTGGGAACAAAGCTGGTTTAATTGATTAAAGGCTGCATTGCAAAGATTTGGAAGATGATTAAATGAGCTGCACTCTACTTCCTCAAGAATCAGACTTCACTGAAAGTTCAAATGTGCTGCTCAGAGTCTATTGCTAGATGTTGCAAGAGAGTCTATCACTGGTATCTCCTGAGGTTCTGAGATTCCAATTTTAAAAAATTATCCTGGGCTGCTCTGACCCCCCAGGCCCAAGAAAGAATCTTGAAAAACATGATTTATTTTTGCAAAATCTGAAATTTCGCGCTCTCCCACGTTACTGTCACGCATCAGTCACGTTCACGTGACTCGATGGATGCGGATGTCGCCTACCTTAGACAAATATCACACTGTTAAACTGTTAAACTGTTAAACTATATAATTACCCGGGGAACTACGGTCACAGGACTTTTTCCTGATGAATCGTTCACCTCCCTTGCAGTCTTGAGGCACCCTTGAAGCTAATCTCGGCTCCAGATCTTCACGGGGATAGTGGAGGCACTCCGATCAAAAAACCGGGCTAAATCGCCATCACATTTCTCCATCATAACTGCCTCGCCTGCAATTCAACATCTCGACGTTGTCTTTTTCGGTGACTGTCCTATAACGTGGGACGAGACCCTGCGTGACGGCTTGGAGGTTCGACAGAGGTCGCCGCAAAAAATAAAATAACGGAAAGTGTCTGTGAGCTCGGAAGAAACTCATGGGTAAGAGGTCCGCTAAGCTCGGCCTCCGAGTCATCATGGCAACGTCTAGAGTCGACTTATTACTGCAGGCTCTGGGTTCTCCAATACGTCACTGGTGTCACTTCTCTACAGATCATCCAATAAATTTAGTTCTCCTCCATCTATGATGGTACGTTGGCTCCGTTCGTTGTCCGAGCCTTCCGCCACGGGCACTGGATATTCCACACAGGAGCTCCAGGCGTGTCGGCGAAGTCAGCTGCGCGAAAGTCTTTATCAAGTGCAGGCCACAGAACTTTTCTCCACTCGTTGTTAGTAGCATCCCATCCCCGTGCCAGACATTCATTTGGGGAGATATCGGTGAGATGACCGCCTGAGGAACCTCGACCTCGCTTTGCTATAAAATTGGGGACCGCCGCCAGGAACGTATTTGACCCGCCAGATGCTGGTTGATTTTGCACTTGAGCAATGGAAACAGATATGGTTTCCCCTGTGTTCTCCTCGGTTTTCGCTGATGATTGGTTAGTCGCGTTTATATTCATACTGATTCGAATTGAGATGACTTGCTTTTTGGTCTGTTCGAATTTTCTGTGCCGAGCTTGATCTCTTCATGTTCATATATTGAGAGCTCTTCTTCCGTCCGAATGTTGTGGAGATAACTCTGGGGCTATTCAGTTTCATAAACTCGACGAACAGATTGGGCTGACACTCGTTAGTACTATGACTCCACGTATTCGTGCCTTTGACGTGGGATCCGAAACCCAAATCAATACTTGGTTCCGATTACGAATGAGATCTGCGGAAGGGGCATTTTTGAACCCTTTAATTGTGAAATAAAAACGTCAATTGGGGAATATCAATCATCAGCCCTCACTTGCCGGCGGTCGGAGATTTATCCCCATGCCTACTTTGACTTCCAAAGGATGGAATTCGGGCCGCTCAGCACTCAACCGCACGTCCTGTGCCCAGTAGCCAATGTTATATGAGGAGTACGATCGGCAGTCCTCATTCCATGCGTCTCCAGGTTCCGAGACTACACGGCACCTGGGCATAACCTTGACAAGGCTGAGTTAGGACCAGATAGAACTGTGGTTGGTTGTCTTACTTTACTATCAGTGGCCTCCAAGGTAGTATCATTGTTCTGATTGTATGACAAGGCGGCAGTCGCCAAAGGACCGCCTTGGGAAATTCCCGCAGTAGCTTTGATCCCCCGTTGATTTTGTTGCTGTTCCCCGCGTTTGTAAAACCTGTCTGGAAGGTTGAACCCCCTGTCTAGGCTAACTCAATGTTAGATTGAAACGGACAACATATTGGCATGAGACTTACAATGTCCGTTGTATAATCGACTTTGTCCTGTGCGCAACAAAACCAAGGCTTGCATATGAACGATCAACTTGAGTTTCACGCGGTCGAGTTTCGATTTCAAAGTCAACAAGGGCAATGACTTCAGGCTGGGATAACGGGCGGGTTAGATCGTTGAGATCAATTGGCATTGCCGTTTCTCGATTGATTGTGAACTACGAGAAATCAGTAGACAATAAAAAAGTCTCGAAAGCTTCCTACCTTGAAACTGTACCCAATATTGACCGCGTATGTATGCCCCGTGCTGAGTTTGAGACGAAGTTCGATTCGTGTTCTGTGGAGCGGACTTTCCCATTTATCATCCACCATGGTATCATCCCCACCTCCACCTCCGCCTGCGCCTCCAGCTCCGTTTGATCCTCCATTCCCCCCATCTCCACCCCCTCCTGCTCCCCTGGCTCCGTTTGGTTGGCCGCCATTCCCGCCTCCACTCCCGCCTCCAGCTCTGTTTCCGTTACCCTGCGCACCTCCGTTTGGTCCTCCTCCATTGCCGCTGTTTCCACTGGCGCCTCCACCACTGCCTCCGCCCCCACTTCCATTGAAATCCTGGGGAGTTCCATTCGATGCAACAGTGCTGTGAACTCTGGATAAATAGCTCAACATCAGGCAAGGAACTAGAAACAACTATTTGACGCACAATAATGTTAATACGGGATTGCTGTGGGAAGGTTGAATCACGACCGGAAAGCTTGACGATTGTGCGAGAGACTGTGCCATATTGACAACCACTGGTTCATTATAAGATCCGAAGATTGCCAAGGCAGGTTCCTCTGGGGAAAGCATCCAGGCAAATGGGCCACCACAACAACCACTGCCTCGAATAGAAGTGAGAAGAGGGCCATCCCAATTTTTCTCGATCCACGATGCGGCGTTTACGGGTTCATGAACGGACATCAAACACCCCCCAGTACGGAAATTAGCCTGGATGCACGCCACATCGCTCGTAGTGAAAGAATCAACGAGTGTTCTGAGAATCCGAATGTGAGGAAGAGTTTTCGATGCAAGGAAATACAAACAGTTGTCTTTCTCCAAGAGGTGAATATACAATGAAGGTTCCAGTTTCCAAGCCGGCGGCAGCGTTATTTCTATCCAGCATGAGCACTCCTAGCGAGATAATCTTTTTGGAAACCCGGCATTTGTGTGTAGCAACGGTGGACGGCGTACCTGTATCTTGAAAGTTGGAGCTGGAGCTACCACGATCGACATTTTCTGCTTTGCTGTTGGCGTTCATCATACCCACTATTGTAGATATTTCAGCTGAGAGCTTAAATATATCTGCAGCGAACGATGGAGAGCTTACCTGTATCCTCAGGGACTGACGTAGAGCTTCTGCCGTCGTCACGGTCCGCCGTGTTATAAATCGGCGAGGCTAGAGTGGATGTGCTTGGGGGTATACGCCGGGGGGGGGAGACAACATGAGACGTTCCCACGGCCGGAAAAGACCTACGCCCACTTCCAAGTGCGCGTGTACAAGCCGAACAGAATCCGTCGATGTTGGGATCTACTCTGTCGTTAGGATCAAATGGTGGACTTTCGATGACATACGGTATTGTTCCGGGTGTAAATGACTGAGGAGTGGAGAGGTCAGTTTTCAGTTCTCCGGAAACATAATTGAAGCGCACTATTGGTTGCAATTTCTGGTGCATGACGGTGGAATACAGCCAGGTGGATGATTTGGGCTGAATTTACAGTGGGTGCTGCTGCACCTGACCTAGAGCGGACGGTTGAGAGGGCGCATCCAGGAACAATGCATTTTCAACACACACCTCAATGGGGGGCTAACGACGTGGGATGCAGTGTGATTTATTGTGCATGAAGCACCCATGTTGAGCACGGAACTTACGAGGCTCTCAGCATGGCCACAGCGAAGGTAGAGGTTTCGCACACTGTTCAACAGGTCACTTCCACCACAGAATGGACCAAGGGTGGGTACTCACTGACGCCATCGGCACATAGTAATGTCAGTTGGAGAGGGGACTTTGGCCGGGTGTGGGGCGAGGGGGCAAGAGTCAAGGATACTCCAAGTCTGCACTGCCTCGGCGCTCTACTACAATGTGCTTCGAATCCTAAAAAGAATTCCATGCGACGGCAGGGCCTGCCCCGCACAGCCGAGACACAGGTATTCGAGGTATTGATCATGCTGTTGTGCTTCCAAAATTCCCAGGTTCAACAGCCTGTCAGTCAAATTTGAGGTGCTGTTGGATTAAATCATTGTACTCGACAACTTTTAGGCTATAAAGGTAATGTATGGCCCCAGCACGCGCAACCAGCGCAGTGTACAACCCACAAACCAGAACGAAATCATCGCCGTCGACCCCGGGGCAAGGAGTAGTAATAAGAACAAGCAGCTCAAATGAGCGCCAGAAGACGATGGATATCCGTGTGTCTCCCTTCCTGGATCCAGTGGCGTAGACTAATAAGGAGGGAATACAGCTATAGGCGAAGACACCGTGATGCTCGACGCGCCGCCGACATCAGGAAAATCCAGATTTCCCATACGTAGAGATTAAACTCCTCCGGAGATACCCTGAAAATATCATATTTCAAGACGCAAACGAGGACCATGGCGATCTACCATAACTGCGTCGGCTAGCCGACTCGCCGCGCGCGTACGCCGCCTCTGGGCTCAGTGAGCGGCGCTCGTGCGTCGCCGTGTGCGAAACAGCGTGCCCGCAGTCGTGTGATGTGGGCGCCCGAGGCACCGACGGCGGCTCGCCAACAAACAGTGGCGCAGCAGAGCGCGAGTGGTGCGGATCAAGAGAGAGAAGCCCGTCACCCCTGCAAGCCAACGATGTAGTACGAGGACGATAGTCTGAGGGAACGCATAGAGCAGCTGGGGGGGGGGAGGTGTTGGCACGGAGGGGAAACAAGGCGGCGGGGCGGAGCGGAGCGCACCATGATCTTCTCGCAATAAATGAGCCCGAGCCGTATCCCCAGCAGTAGCGTCACCGATCTATCGCCCCACTGCTTCGCCTCTTCCCCTTGAGCTGTGCCTGTACCATGGGAGGACACGGAAGCGGCCGACGACGACGGGGGCGCGGCGAACGGTGCGTGAGATGCCGCGAAGACCTCCGTCTGGTAGAGCGTGCCGTTGGTGGCTACGGAAACGCCGAGGCCGTACGCGGGTGTCAACGAGCATTCTGGGGAGAAGAACAAAGTCAGCGCGGGAGCCACCCAAAACAGAAGAACAGGAGACGAACCACAACGCCGCCGCCGCCGCGCTCGGCCCGAACCACATCCGCACGTCCTTCTACGTGGCCTTGCCCGCGGCCGCCATGCGGTGCACGTAGAACGGTGCGGGCAGGCGCGTCGAAGAACCATGAGGGAAGGCATGCGTGTAGGGCCTGCGCGGTGCGCGGCGGGAGCGAGAGGGTGGGCAGCGAGGGGCATGAAAATGGAGGGCGGTGAGGATAGGACAAAAGCCTGCATTTGGGATGAGTAGAGACACAAGATGAGCCGAAGTTTGGATGGTTACCTCTCTGTAGCATAGAAATCCCTCTGCATGTGGGCTACGAAGTGGGTGACATCAATAGCAAAAGACGTAAAGAGCTTGCTGTAGAATCGGGAACCAAGGCAAGAGTGGCTTATGATAGCTGTGGGACATTAGAACAGAAAAGGCATGGAGGGGCAGAGAAAGAGGTGTTTGTTATTGCTGTGTCGACAATCAAAACGACACGGGCTCACGTGCGGCAAGGTTTGACGTGTGAATTCATGCAAATTTTTTTATCCTTCTCTTGTACTCCTTGTACTTTTATATGGCGTTTCGCAGTCTCAAACTCTTTGGAATGCACCACTGTGGTCTACGAAGTAAGTTCTGTTAATTGGAGACGTGAACGCCAATTATCGGAGATTGCCATTTTCTTATTGCTTCCGTTCCTGAGTCTTCCTCACACACTCACCTTCACCGCGACAAGCCTGTGAAGTTCCTGCCGATAAAGCGGCGAGCGGGAACCTATGATCCAAGGCAGATGCGGCTCGGAGTGCCCTCGACGTGTCATCTGTGTTCCATCACGTATGATCATGATATCTGAGTCCCAGAGATTAGTCTTGGATTAGTCTCCACTGCCTCCTCAAGATCCGCAGTCTGACTAAAGCTGGGTTTCCCTCTTCACGGATGAAAGTGCACCGGAGAGACTAATTAATGGCCAGCTCAAAAAACGACACACAACGACCGTCCAGTCGGTGGATGATCGCATCTCTTTCCTACTGTTCAACCTGATTTGTTGTTTCTGCCACGCGACCTATCCCATGGCGCCGGGACCCAACTTCCAAATCATCATGCACATGATCAACCCCCCGTATACATACACGGCATTGGCCTATTTTTATGTTATATGTAGCACGTCTCCTCTCTCCCTCATCTCTGATTTCCCGCCGACCGCAGTCCTCCAATGTCGCACTACTCCATGGACGCCGTAGATGACGTCCCCCAACTGGATCCCGCTACATTTGCCTGGGATCTGTGTGTATCCTCGTATCCTCGCTGACGAAGATCTCATGCGCCAATGTGCTTCCAGCCGATTATACCGCTCCGTCGTTCTGGCCGGCCTCGGTACGTTTCTTTCCTTCTCATCTTCGCCGTAATCTGCTTATGCATCGCACGCTGCAGCTCTCCTGATCTACGACCACACCCTGACGCTCGCCACGGAAGTGAAGTTCATCTGGGCAGCCAAGCTTCGGCCGAGTATCTACTGGTTCCTCGCCCTACGGTACATCGGATTGGCAGCGAACATCACGAATTGCGTGCTCTACTTCGCCGAGCTCAGCCGTGAGGTGCGCGCGCCTCTTTTCTTCCGTTCAAGCTCTCAACGATCTTTTCTCAGAGGTGTGTATCCAAATCGACGTTTCTTTCTTCGTCCTCAAATTTCCCCATTCTAGCTGCGTCGAAATGCAAATCGTGTGGAAAGTGCTCCTCGTGAGCCAGGAGATGCTAGTCGAATGTGCGCCGGGCCGCATCATCAATCAGATCACAACTGAGTGCTCATCCGCGTCGAATTCGAAGGCACCCTCATCATGCGAGTCTTTGCGATGTACGGCCGCAATTGGTGGATCCTCATTTGCCTCCTGGTGGTGTTCTCCCCTTGGCCTGCGCTTGCTCTCGTGCGTTGTCCTCAAGTATTTACTTTACTGGTTGATTAACACGGGTAGTGGGATACGATCAAGCTGGGACAACCGCAGATATTCTCCGTGCCGGGGATCAGCGAGTGTGCTCTGGTAATTCCACCAGCATCGTGAGCAACATGATCGTCTGGCTTTATTTGAATTCTTACGCCGCTCAGGGCCTTTCGTGAGGCTCCTCGTATTCACTGTTGATCACCGGCATGAACCGATTATACACAGGACTTGCAGGGGCCTGGGAGTCACAGTCAGTATTCTGGCATTTATGATGAGCAAGATCTGTCCGGCCCCACTCAATTCCAACTCATCTATCTAGAATTGCCTGCGACATACTTGTCCTTCTGTTGACCATCCGGCGTGCCTACACATATCCCAGATACGAGGGAGGGTTGTTATGGCGGATGACTACCGACGGGGCTGTGTATTTCGGGTGAGTTTACAGAGTACAATCGTCCAGTTGACCAGACTGAGGATCTGCGTAGCATAATCATCATCGCCAACGCAGCAAATCTCGTGACGTTTTATGTGCGTGCCGTTCCTTTTTTCCACGTCAACATTAATGAAAGATCGGCGAAATTCGTTCATGACCAACAGTTGGGGGATGTATGTCCCTCCCCCGATACCTCCGTCTCTGCTTACGTTCCCAGATCTTCCTCGCAGGATTTTTGTCGTGGTTCATCACGAGGTATTTCTCGTCATACTCAATTCACCAATGGATTCACTGATTGCAGTCTGCAGCCTCTCCATCATGCTCCTCGCGCGGCTGATGCTCAATCTGCACGAGGCGGCAGCTGTGGGGATAACAAGGGAGGAACTGAACACGATAGAGCTGGAGACGCTCAGGTTCGCGACGGTGCAAATGACGGTGGACGGGCTTGAGCCAAGCTTGAGCACTGAAAAATGAAGGTGAAGTGGAATTCGAAAAGGACAGGAAAATTTGATTGCCAACTGCAGTAGTAGAGTATGATGATGAATTCAAAACCGGCGGAGAGGACGTCGCGAGCTCAAGGGTTTTCAGTACGAGACAACTTGTGGGCCTTCATAATGCGAAGACGATGCCAGCATTGGTTGGTGTCCTCAGGCAGTCAGCAGTTGGGCAGAGTTTCGTATACTCAGTCCCGACTGTTGAGAAACCGCACCTACCACAGTTTAAGGACCTGGAAATCTCAAGGAAATTTGACCGATGTTTGAACCTTGTACCACCTGTGGTGAATTTACTGTTACCATTCACCATGTGAATCGATCGTAGAACTCACTAGAATAAGTTGAATACGGATCGCCGCACGCAAGCCATGCATGAGAAAGGAAGATCAGTTTCAACATAAGGGTGAAAACATAGTTTAAATCCGCGGAATCAGATACTCCTCCTCGAAAACCCGCATTGCGACCACCCGCTCCATTCAACGAAGGCCGCTTATTTTCTCCCTGCTATATTTCAGATCCAGACGACAGATGATTGAATAATACGCACACGTTTCATGAAAGCTCCCACAGCATGATCTATACATACACGGCATTGGCCTATTTTTATGTTATATGTAGCACGTCTCCTCTCTCCCTCATCTCTGATTTCACGCCAACCGCAGTCCTCCAATGTCGCACTACTCCATAGACGCCGTAGATGACGCCCCCCTACTGGATACCGCTACATTTGCCTGGGATCTGTGTGTATCTTCATATCCTCGCTGATGAAGATCTCATGCGCCAATGTGCTTCCAGCCGATTATACCACTCCGTCCTTCTGGCCGGCCTCGGTACATTTCTTTGTTCCTAAGCGGGACCGTGCCGTGTAAATCTACCTACCGACCTACGGGAACTCCGATGATGAAGACGAGGAAAAGGAAGAATACGAGGAGCCGGAGGAAGGGAACGGCGGGGAAAAAAGGAAGCCAAAGCCGCCGCGAGGGGCCGTGAAAAGGATGAAAACCGGTGGGACGAAGCAGTCAAAGTCCGGGGCCAGCACAAAAACCGGGGGAAAAGGCCGCACCCCGAGCTCAAAAGTAGTATATTCGGCATGTACGCTCCGCTGATCATTAGAGGCCCATAATTAATTCGTGAGAGCGGTTGTGTTGCCCAAAGTGAAACTAATTGTGGGCCGCCACTCCAGAGCAAAAATAGGGCATAGGAGGAAAAAAATGGCTATGTCCGACCAAAATAGAGTAAAACAGCCGGCTGAGCGAAAATTTCATAGAGTAAAACAGGGTCGAAATCGGGCGAAAAGCGGTCCCTGTAACGGCGCTGGAACCCCATTCGTACTGACAGACAGCTTATATTGTTCCACTCTTGACAGCTTGTATGATTTTACTGGAGTTTTATACGTTTGGAGCTAGTACTAAGTATACTGTAGTATTACGTTCAATTCGTAAACCCCTTTGGGGTGTGACATGATCTTACGAATTGAACCTTTCGTACGAGGCTCTGTGACAAATGTGCCTTACGAAAAAAATTCGTAAGCCCGTTCTTTCGTGCGCCCAGCCCGCCCACGCCTCCGCCAGCCTTTATGGAGCCTAAAGGGAGAGCAGAAGTGCTGAAAATCCCACAAAATCTATTGGAAAAGCTTTTGCCAAGCTCGCATGCTTCGGTACAGGAGCTACTTGCACACAAAATTGCCTATCAGCGCCCTAGTGCCGCCAGGACAGGCCAGGACAGACGCCGCTGCGTACTTGACGGAATATGCACCAACGTGCCCCGAGGTTGATGTCACCACCTCGCCGTGCCTCCCGTTCCAGTGATTCAGGCTATAATCCAGGCTGTGCAGAGACCGCCGCCCGGGCTCAAATATATGGCAGTCAGCTGCGCGCACATTCCGGCAACAGGAACACTTATCCTCCGTGGATTGTGTCGTACTGGGCCGAACTTGATTTTCGTACTGTTTGTAGCGCTACACAATAGAGTCGTGCCCCGCAGGGCCGCTCCCGCCTTTTTCCACCGATTTTGAATCCGCCGGACCCTTTCGTACAGGACCCTTGTGACGCTGTGACTTACGAATTTTTTCGTAGGTTTCTGGGGGTGTGACGCGTGACTATACGAACTGAACGTAATACTACAGTAGTATATATTGGACAGCTCATAGTTTACTCTCCTTGTCTTCGCAACGCCAGTAGCACCTCCCATCGTTGCTCACGTCTCAATCCCATCCCTGTTTCTTGCTCTTGGAGGCGTGGGTGACAAGGCCCCGTTACACGCAGTCCTCCAATGTTGCACTACTCCTACTCTATGGACGCCGCAGATGACGCCCCCCTACTGGATCCCGCTACATTTGCCTGGAATCTGTGTGTATCTTCGTATCCTCGCTGATGAAGATCTCATGCGCCAATGTGCTTCCAGCCGATTATACCGCTCCGTCGTTCTGGCCGGCCTCGGTACATTTCTTTCCTTCTCATCTTCGCCGTAATCTACTTATGCATCGCACGCTGCAGCTCTCCTGATCTACGACCACACCCTGACGCTCGCCACGGAAGTGAAGTTCATCTGGGCAGCCAAGCTTCGACCGAGTATCTACTGGTTCCTCGCACTACGGTACATCGGATTGGCAGCGAACATCGCGAATTGCGTGCTCTACTTCGCCGAGCTCAGCCGTGAGGTGCGCGTGCCTCTTTTCTTCCGTTCAAGCTCTCAACGATCTTTTCTCAGAGGTGTGTATCCGGATCGACGTTTCTTTCTTCGTCCTCAAATTTCCCCATTCTAGCTGCGTCAAAATGCAAATCATGTGGAAAGTGCTCATCGTGAGCCAGGAGATGCTAGTCGAATGTGCGCCAGGCCGCATCATCAATTTGCAGATCACAACTGAGTGCTCATCCGCGTTGAATTCGAAGGCACCCTCATCATGCGAGTCTTTGCGATGTACGGCCACAATTGGTGGATCCTCATTTGCCTCCTGGTGGTATTCTCCCCTTGCCCTGCGCTTGCTCTCGTGCGTTGTCCTCAAGCACTCCTTTCCTGGTTCTTTGACACGGGGTAGTGGGATGTTATCAAGGAGGGACAACCGAAGATATTCTCCATACCGGGGATCAGCGGGTGTGCTACGGTAACTCCGCGAACATCGTAAGCAACATGATCGTCTCGCTTTACTTGAAGTCTTATGCCGCTCAGGGCCTTTCGTGAGGCTCCTCGTATTCACTTTTGATCCCCGGCATGAACCGATTATACACAGGACTTGCAGGGGCCTGGGAGTCACAGTTAGTATTCTGGAATTTATGATGAGCAAGATCTGTCCGGCCCACTCAATTCCAATTCATCTATCTAGAATTGCCTGCGACATACTTGTCCTTCTGTTGACCATCCGGCGTGCCTACACGTATCCTAGATACGCGGGAGGGTTGTTATGGCGGATGACTACCGACGGGGCTGTGTATTTCGGGTGAGTTTACAGAGTACAATCGTCCAGTTGACCAGACTATGGATTCATCTGCGTAGCATAATCATCATCGCCAACGCAGCAAATCTCGCGACGTTTTATGTGCGTGCTGTTCCTTTTTCCACGTCAACATTAATGAAAGATCGGCGAAATTCGTTCATGATCAACAGTTGGGGGATGTATGTCCCTCCCCCGATACCTCCGTCTCTGCTTACGTTCCTAGATCTTCCTCGCAGGATTTTTGTCGTGGTTCATCACGAGGTATTTCTCGTCACACTCAATTCACCAATGGATTCACTGATTGCAGTCTGCAGCCTCTCCATCATGCTCCTCGCGCGGTTGATGCTCAATCTGCACGAGGCGGCAGCTGTGGGGATAACAAGGGAGGAACTGAACACGATAGGGCTGGAGACGCTCAGGTTTGCGACGGTGGACGATAGGGCTTGAGCCAAGCTTGAGCACTGAAAAATGAAGGTGAAGTTGAATTCGAAAAGGTCAGGACAGTGTGACTGGCAACTGCAGTAGTAGCGTATGATGATGAGTTCAAGACCGGCGGAGGACATCGCGAGCTCAAGGGTTTTCAGTACGAGACAACTTGTGGGCCTTCATAATGCGAAGACGATGCCAGCATTAGTTGGTGTCCTCAGGCAGTCAGCAGTTGGGCAGAGTTTCGTATACTCAGTCCCGACTGTTGAGAAACCGCACCTACCACAGTTTAAGGACCTGGAAATCTCAAGGAAATTTGACCGATGTTTGAACCTTGTACCACCTGTGGTGAATTTACTGTTACCATTCACCATGTGAATCGATCGTAGAACTCACTAGAATAAGTTGAATACGAATCGCCGCACGCAAGCCATGCATGAGAAAGGAAGATCAGTTTCAACATAAGGGTGAAAACATAGTTTAAATCCGCGGAATCAGATACTCCTCCTCGAAAACCCGCATTGCGACCACCCGCTCCATTCAACGAAGGCCGCTTATTTTCTCCCTGCTATATTTCAGATCCAGACGATAGATGATTGAATAATACGCACACGTTTCATGAAAGCTCCCACAGAACTGCTGGCCGAACTTGTCGCGTCGCACCTCTGAGACAAGGACATGGGTGAATGCTAGACAATGTTTGAACACCGCCCCAAATTCGAGTATAAAAGCGAGACAGTAATAGAATCACCATCCCACACACCCCACACGTCCTCGAAAGATCGGGCTCAGCCCAGAGGACAAGGACTTTGTAGCGAGATCGCGGGAACACGCTCGCTGAAGCCAAGATTTTGTTAGAGCAGGATGGTTACTAAAGTTACTTGTCGAAACTAACTTGAAGTTACTTTACTTTACTTATGGCAGGCGCTTTTTTCACTCTTGTTAGGATGGTTAATAAAGTTACTTGTCGAAACTAACTGTGATGCGGGTCACATATGCTTTGCCAGGCCAGAGGTGAAGCTCGCATGGACAGTGAGTCCAGCGCAGCTATGAGAGGCGGGAGGTGCCGACTCAGGCGCTCCCGCCGTGGTGATGACTCAGGTCGTGGAACCCGAGATCAGATCCCCTGTAACGCGAGGGCCGCGGAGCAGTTATACAGGTGCTCCGCCATACAGGGGGTCTAACACTTGACGTGGTTCACCTTGGTGTATCTCGGCTTCATGACATGAGTGTTGCAGCGAAGTAAGATAGATTAGGCAACTAATGATCGCGGATCATCTACCCGTAATGATAATATGTACACTAAGTCAAATGTATGTTAATATTGTCCATGCACGGTGGTGCCCAGCCACGTCCCCTATCCGTACACCGTTACACTAACTTGTCCTGCCAAAAGTTACTTTACTTTACTCATGGCAGGCAAGGAAAGTAAAGTTAGCAAAAGTCACGTTACTTTTACTTACAAGTTAACTTGTTAAGTAAACTTAAGTACGCGAAAGTAACTTACCTGATACTTTGGCCTGAGTAACTGGAACCTAACTTTGAAGCATTCGAGCCATTTCAAGTGTGATTTGGATGGTGATTGTTGCTTATTTAGTAGTCTGTAGTTTACCGCGCGCCCGATGATCGCTCGCCGACCTTATTACCAATCGTCGGAGTTTGAATTTCCCCCAAGAGTGTCCTCTGCTCCAGATGGCTCTTTCTATGAAGTTCCGGAGAGAGAGTGTGATATAATACCTTATGGAACCAAACTGTCTCTTTAGAATTTTTTCTTTCGCTCTGTGCTCACGAGAACTGAACTCGCGGCTGCTCCCCTGTGCTGGGCCATCAAAATCCGGCATCGTCGTTCTTTCACCATATCACCACGATTTCGCTGGAGAAGTCGATGACTTCGAGTCGATGAGTAAAACTGCAACTTGAGATAGGTTGAAAACGCGTGGAAAGCCATAGTTCAATCCTCAGGAAATTTGATGATTTGTAATAAGGGTGGCGAGCGATCGAACAATCAAGCTGATCAACAGACTACAAACTACCGAGGTACGAGGTTTGATTGTTTGTAGTGTCTGTCTACGAGAGACTACTTATTTAGCGGTCTATGTGTGTTGAGCACCGGTTTCCTTGTTGGCAGCCACTGATTCAGTCATGAACTGATGAAAAGTTTCGAACTGCGCAACTTGGGTTATTGCTCTCCTTCTCGATTCTGATGACTTTAGTTTCAATTTCAATTTACTGAGTCCATGAAGTAATGAGTGTGTTTGTCCACTCAGGCCTTGAACAGTGGTCTTATCAGCTGCAAGTTCAACTGAGTTAATTACAATTTCCATGAGCTTCCTGGAAGGTTATCTCCAACGGACATTATGTGGACGACTCTAAGGATATTTAATGATCGCCTGTGCTATGGCGAGGAAAAACAATGGTTTTTGTGTTGTATTAGAGGCTTTGCGGCAGCCACCGGAAGCCACCCGGTGGCTGATCGGGCATGCGGTAACAGGTGGCGGTGGCTGTTTACTAGTTTACTATTGTATACCGCGCCTATGTCTAATACAAAACTGAGGTCCGGTGTGTTTAGCACCATCCACGGCGGGTCGTGTGTATGTCTGAATGCCCCTTTGCTTCGTATATCTCTCCATTTTCTCTCCACTTTTCCGTTTGTCTGTATTCCCGTCACCTCCCCTCTACTGATTTCATTTTCTTCGGCCGTGAGCACCTGTCTTCTTCGCCATTTCGCGTTGCATGTCCCCCCAGATTCGGCCCGCCAATCTGATACACGCGGTGTGCCAATCGCAGGCGAAGTGATGGCCCAAGCGCGTCCGCGTAAGAGTGACGGACTCGGAGTCGAGTGTCTTTGGCAGTGCGTGATCAAACTTCGGGATATGTCCTAGAAAATATGTACAATAATGTAGCGGCCATATGTTTGCGTTGTCGGAGAAAAGTGACTTAACTATTGTGAGGAGGTCGACACGGTCGGCCTCCTTTATGCCCTTCTCAATCAGCTTATTCTCGGTCCGGGTGTGAATATCTTCCGTGGCGCTTGTTCTCCATCCCGCGTAGCATTTACAATTGACAAAGAGGTGGTGCTGGTCCTCGATGGCGTTGCAGCCGTGTCGGCACCGTGGATCATCTAATTTCCGTCTGCTGTATAGTACGTCCGCGGTTGGAAGTTGGCCAGATCGTGCATACAGTTGCACGACAGCCGAATAGGCTGAATAAGCATGTGTGTACGGGTATTCCGGTGGGGATTTGGGATCGTATAGCGCGAGGGACATGCGCTGTTGGTGACCATCTCCTAGGCGTTCACTAGCCGTGCTGCTCTGGGATTTCTCCGTGTAATTCCGTATGTTCGACTCAATCCAGCCGTCGTCCAGCGTGTAGAAAGTGAACTCGTCCATGAAGAATGTGGGGATTGGGGCAGTCGGCACACGAGTGAGGTAGTGTTGGGCTGCTGAAGCATAATGGTCAGCTTCAAGGTTCATGCGCGCGGGTACAGATACTTCATCGGAGTGGCCGGGAGTATAGGTAATCTTCAGCGCGCTCTTCGAAACTAGCGCTAGGATCCATCTGTAATATGACCTTCCGGTCATGTAACGAAGACGGGTTTGCTGATCTATGGCTGTTTTGCTGTCATCGACGAGTCGGACGGAGTTTAGGTGGTCTGTATAAAGCACCGCGTTCCTGTCGTCGGCATCTGAAATGATGAGACATGTAATCAGTCCGAGTAGTTCCCCGTGCAAAATGGAAATGTTACGCCCTTCGAGCTTCAGCACCATAGTGTTTGCACCGGTCAGTGCGGTGGTGACGGATTTGCGATCCAGAACACCGGCACCCGCAGGCAGCATCGAACCGTCAGAGCCCCAGGTTTGCGGGCTCGTTATCGCGTTTGGCGAGGGCGAGAGTGTGCTGATAGCGGCCAAAAGACGGATGGATGATTCAGCACGTTCTTGGCGGATTGCTCGGGAATTTAATAGATTGTTCTGTCCAAGGGAGAACCAGTTAATGCGCAGGCAACGTAGCACATTACTCAGCTTGTCCCAGTTTGCTTCGCCGCCGCGGACCAGCCCGAGAAGGTACGGGGAGTCGGCACTACATGCCATACACCGTCTATCTCCTGTTGCCATTGGCCCATGTGTTTCAACTGTCTTATTCCCTTTGCGCGAAGAGAGTGAAGAGCATGCCCGTTTGGGGACGTAATTGTGGGTATGTGGTTTTGAAAGGTACGTAGGATATGGGATAACGACACCTCGCCTGATTGAATTCCGCTGAGTTCGGTCCGTTTGAGCGCAAGTTTGGGCAACATGGAGAACATGGCCTTCTGGGCGATGATCCAGCTGTAAGGGATCCGTCCAATGTGCAGTGCGAAGTTCCGATTAAGTCCTTCGCCGTCGAGAGGGTTTGCACATTTTTTTATCGAGCATGTCCAGTCGGCCAATGTGATCCGTGCAAGTGTCCAGTAACTGGGAATCGGGTGATTCAGGTCGCGGTGGAGGCCGTTGATAGCGATTCCGTCGTTGATTCGGGCGATGGAGGGGAAGTCGTGGCCGTGAAGGTCTATTGGCAACGTCAATATGTCCGTGTTAGGGAGAAACAGCATCCCTGATTCCATATGGATTTTCGACTTGATGCGCGTGTCTAGGTCCTCGGCGTCGATACATTTGATAGGTTGTAACGACAGAAGGGCGCGGGCTTTCGAGACGACATTTTGCTTGACAATTTTACGGAGAAGAGTGATGGGAGGGCGTCGAAGGAACTTGGGAAAGGTGAAATCATCAATGAAGTTTTTCAATTCCTCGTAGCGGGACTGCGGGTCATCGACTTTGGCACGAAGAAAGTCTAGCTCGTCAAACGTCAGCTTAACCTTGTGTACCGTGATGGTCAATGGGTCTACTCCCTTAACGTTGGTGATTGAGTCGAAATTGACAGAATCTGTCAAGGTCAAGCACGTGTCCGGCGAGGCCTCGAGAATGTACGCCATTGATTTAGTCCATTGGGTGAGCCATCCGTAAGCAAACTGGAATCGTTCCATAGCAAGAGCACTCCGGCGCAGCGAGGAGAGCGATCGCGCGAATATGTATGAGTCATCCGTGGCCTCGGCCATGACTATGGTTGTTTGGAGTGTGTCATCCGGGAGGTGAGGGTCCGCTTTCTGCGCGTGGCCAGAGGTAATCACAAGGGTGTCGGGGTCAGTGGACATCAAGTCATTTAGATAATGGTGGCCAAGGCTGGTGGTGAGTGTGGACTTCACGGGTGACAGTGATCCGCCTTGTTTAGTGACGCCGGTAATAGTGATAGGCTCGGTAATGCCATGCGCAGTGCGAATGAAGCACCTTGGTGTTCGTTTGAGCAGTGCGGTCGAGGTCAATGATGCTGGAGGGAAGGCCGTACGAGGTAATTGCATCGTACATACCCTGTGGGGCCAAATAATCAAAACCTTTCATTTGATCGCGTTTCAGTGCAAAGACTTCCACCTTATGTCGCTTGGACCAGCACTTTATACCAGCTAGGTAGCTCGTCAAATCCCGGGTCTGGACACCTTGTTGTGTTGCGACTTGAGTGTCTGGAAGTATTCGGTTTTTCCCGAGATACGGTACTAGGTTAAAATTTAACCAGGACATGGGCGAGTTAGCGAGGAAATTGGACAATAATAGACCTTGCCAATTCGACAAGTCTGTTCGAAGACCGCGCTTGTGGAACATCGTTAGCCACATGTCCGTCAGGTCGCCAGGGAACCTGGAGTTCATGACAATGTAATTGTGTAGCTTGAGAACGATTTCAAGAGCTTTATCCGGAAGACTTTTAATCAGCCATTTCTCCCATTGGTTGGTACCAGGTGCGGGTCTCGGCGTGCCCTTCCGCAACAGTGCACGGAAATCAGGGAGTGAGGTGTGACGGGGCCAGATGAACGGGTCATCTTGGACGCGTTGCTTGATCGCCAACACGGACTTTGACATGAGCCAAGGCTTTGGGATATTCGGGGTCGGTTCATGATGGTAAAGCTTTGACCAGTATTGGCGCGAAATTTCTTTAACACCGGCCGGGTCGCTGATGAGTTTTTCAGAATGCAGATCATTGACAGTGATAGGCAATTCAATGAACTCCCCTGGGTTTACAAGCCGCTTAGTTGACCCGCTCCTCAGTGCGGTGGTGATCCGATATTTATCTTGTCTCTCTTTCCGCAATCGAATCTCTGCGACGCGCTCAGCGAAGACTTGTCGATTGGCCTTTCGTTTCTCAGATATGGCGAACTGGAGAAAGGTTTGGCCATCCGGGGGGTCCGAATAGAAGGTGTGCACAAGCTGATCGTAAACGAGCTGCGCGCCGTGTGTCATGTCGGGAGCGTGGTTGTCACGAATGGTGCGGACAGCACCCCCAAGAAAACGTAAGCGGGCTACCAGTCTCTCTATCATTGGTGACATGACACAATTGTCGTCCTTGGATGTCCATCGGGTGACTCTGCCGTAGCACTTCTCCGCGGCGGGGATGAGAATAGCTGTGAATAAATCATAGACATGGAGGAAAGAGTCATCGTCAATGACTTGCGCAGTGTCTAAACCTGTCCCGTCGAGCCTCGCATTGATATCTGTGCGGAAATCATCATGTCGGAATTTCTCCATGCGTGCTGGGTACTTGATTCGCACTTTGTTAAGTACAGCCTTGAAACTGGGGAAGACTGTTCCGCCGGAGCCCGAGGGTGGTGTGTAGATGATCTTGGCCACCACGGCGCGATGGTTTGTATACAGTACAAAATCCTGAAATCTATCAGCTGCGGCGATTTCAGCATCGACGTACAAGCGCTCTGAAGTGACAATGCGGTCTATGATATTCCCGCTGTCAGCGTCTCCATTGGCTCTGCTGGTCCAGTCATATCTGCGGTTGCGGTCGGGGTTGTTCATCCAGATGTCGTGGCCTGCGGTGGCGGCAAGAAAGTCGAGGTATTGAGCGCGAGCTTCAGCACCACCGGTCAGTCTTTCGGCTGCCGATACGGTCACGTTGAGGTCGCCACCGAGTGTCCAGGAGGTCGAGGTCGCACGAACTAGTTTCGTGAGTTCCGGCCAGAAGTCCAGCATTGCAGCATTGCCGGGGTCCCACGGTGCATATGCGCCAATGACTCTGTGATAGAAGTCTTCGCCGTTGTTAGTCTGCAAAACGACATCAACAGCAATGACCCGTCCTCAAAGAGAATCAGACGTAATTTGAACGCATTGCGCAACTTGAATGCCTTTGCATATGCCGAGAGCCACACCCCATTTGTAGAGGTGGTGGTTATCGGCCTTGACACCTGGTTCCTCGAAGATAGTGTACTCGGTGTTCGGCAGGTTGGGGCCGGTTCTCGAATTGGTCTTGCTTTCAGTGAGGACGAACGAGTGGGGATTGCGGGCCCGTATGACATTGTTGATGTGATGCAACTTGGCGGAGTTCACAAGGCCGTTCGCGTTGAGGGTGTACATGGAGAACGAGGCTGCTGCTGCTGCGGTTTGTACAAGGGACGCAAGGAACAGGAAGGTGATGAGCCAAAGGAACGTGCTGGATATTCTGGTTCTAGGAGCTACATGTGCGCATGATAGACTATCTGAAAAGCAAATACGGCGGCTCGTTACTCCTCCAAAACCCTTCAGTCTCCTCGTCGTGTTAAAACCACGGGTCCTGTCAGGACCCTTGGTGTAACGTATACGCATGCTTGGTTTCATCGCGAGGTCTTTGGAAGAGCAACGCGCCGCCATTAGACAGTTACGGGGGTGAAATAATATGTCACGTACCGGTACCCCCATATCGTCGTCTGCGTCTATGAGACTCTGAGCGGTTTGGGGTTCCTCTGGTCCAGGCGAGATGCGAGCGCGTTTGGCGGGGTTGGCGACAGCGCTGGCATTGTCGGGGCTGCGGGAGTGGACATCGAGGCCAGGGGGAGAGAGTAACACGTCAGATGGTTTAGCGGGGCCGGAGTTCGTGATAAGGCTGGGCGCAGCATGGAGTGCGTCCAGTTTCGACTGAGTGAGCTTTCGTTCCTTCGTTAGCCGCACGATCTTGACCCGCGCGAGCTCCTTCTCCTCGACGTCCAGGGGTCTCGTGAAGGTTTGTCGGTTGGCCATGATCGAGGCATCGATGCGCCCGAGCGCCACTGTGTACTGAGTCTCCTGCGACAGAACAAAGAACCCGCGGGCGAGGTCCTCTGTTCGATTGGCGAGTGCGTTGGTGAGGTCGGATACACCGGTGATGGTGGCATCGATTGTCATGAGGCACGCTTTAGTGTCAGCATCGCAGGCTCGAGCATCCCGCTCGGAGGCCTCGAAGCGGCAGGTAAGACCGGCGAGGGCCCCAGTGACCTTCTCGGCACCTTCGTTGATGACGGCGGACGGGTCGACTTTCCAGGCGGCGGAGCTATTGAGACGGAAAAAGAGTTGAGGGGGGCAAAGGTTGTAGTCGGCGAGTTCTTTGCTGAAATGGTCGGTGCTGGTTAGAACATGGCGCGTCGAAGCCCAGTCTTTCATCGAGACGATAAGGTAGTCGCGCTCCCCGGGAGCGAAGCGCGTTTTGGCCAGCGCGGTGTCTCCCTCGAGCTCGTGTTCGAAGGCGGCGAACCAGCTTATAATGTTGTTGACGGCAGTGGGGTCGACTCCGGCGAGGCCTCCGATTACAAGCTCGAAGGCGTAGCCGATTTCGATCTGGTGAACGGGGTAGACGTGGAGGGTTCTGGATTCGTAGACGATGGTGTGATTGTTGACAGCGGTGTCGACGTCGGCGGGCAGGGCGAAGGTGATGATCACACCATTACCGGAGCGAAAGCCGTTGACAGTCTGCAGGCCAGAATTGTCAAAAAAGGCGCGCATACTGACAATCACCTTGTCATGTTTCTTCCTGGCCTCGGACGATTCCTGCACAGGTTCATCGAAAACCCCCGCAACTCGTGTCCACATCCGTTTATCCTTCCCTTTGATTTGCGGCGCCCATTGCACCTCCCATCCGAGCTCCCTAAGCGGGTCGATCCAGAGGTTAAGGAGGTCCGTGCGAGGTTCGGCTTTGGGGTCGAGGTCGACAAGGTTTCCAGAGAGGCGAAGGTAGCACAAAGTGGAAATGTCGCGCGTACTGAACGGGGTTACGTGGACGGGAATGTCGCGGAGTTCCGAGTTCGACGTGCGAAGCTCGGCGACCTTGAGTATGACAGTCGGCACGGGATCAATCTTCTTTGCCCCACGCTCGTAGACGCCGCGAATAATAAGGAAATTGCCGACGGGAATGGCTTTGGAGAGAGAGGCATCAAATTTGTAGGGAGAGATGGGGGTCTGGGGAAGGAGTGCGGTACGGCCACGGAAGGGTGGAGGGGTTTTGGGAGGGTCTCCCATGAGGTAGGATATATTCCGGCTCGATGGAAGTTTTGGTAGTATGTAATGTACTAAGAATAGGGATTTGAGAGAATTACGTCAGTGAAAAATTTCGATTTTAAGGTAGATGAGGGTAAGTGAGGGGTGCGGTGAGGGTTAGGTAGATAACGGAGCGTGGGGGTTTACGGTTGTCGAGATATCGGTTTTCGGCGCTGGTGGTGGTGGTTGTTGTTGTTGTTGTCTGTTGTGGTGGCTGGATGTATGATGTCGCATCCTTTGTTCTTTAACACATTAATTAACATCCTCCTGCACTACACCTGTTTCAACACGCACAAGGACGGCAAAATAAGATGATACCATTTGAAACTAGAACACCCTCCTCTCATTCCTCCGCAATGAGTTTGAGGAGTGCTGTAAAGCACATTCTGGACTCTGGGGTGGCTCTCTCCATGGAAAACAGGTGCAAGAAGGTACATACAGCAGCAGCATGGCAGCCACCGGATCAGCCACAGCCACTGGTTACTGCATGCCCGATCAGCCACTGGGTGGCTTCCGGTGGCTGCCGCAAAGCCTCTATTTTCGTTCGCCTTGGTGGGGCGCAAGTGGCCTAGGATTCCCTGCTGCATGTGCTATTTTGTGGATTTATTCAGTGAATCGTCCATGGCCAAACACCGTGATATCAATCCAACCACACCGAAAGATCAAGATGCAAGCGGGTGTGGCTCCTGCTGCACTCTGTCCTCAAGGACGAACTTACAAGCGGGTTCAGCTCTTCTATCTACCATACATACGTAATGATCAATTCGACTGGATTCAGACTGCCCATTGAACCGACAATGTCGAAGAACTCACTCATGGCCGTGGGTATATGGCCCACAAAACCGTATCCAATCCCACCCGTAAGATGACGAGACAAGAAAGCAGGTGTGGCCCGTGCTGCAGAGCATACAGTTCCCATGTCCTCGAGTTTGACCCCCGACCCGCCTGTCCACATGGTGTTCCACTTCCAACACTTTTTATCTGCTGTACATGTGTAATTGGGGCACCAAATTTAATCTCCTCCCAAATTCTCTTTGGGGACATGTCGAGTAAACATTTGTTCAGTCAATTAGCTCTGGGTTCAATTTAGTTGTAGTTCACGTTGGTGGGGACTCGCTGCAGTACATTTTTGTCAGACCGACAAAAACGCACTCCTGAAGAATCGCCCATGGCCAAGTGTCGAAGAACTCAGCCGATACAGTATTCCATCTACAAAACACCGTGATATTGATCCAACCCCACCAAAATAAAGCGGGTGTAACTCGTGCCGCCAGGTGCTGCGCTGCATACCACAGTCCCAGGGGGCGAAACGGATTCGACTCCCAACCCGCCTGTGAACCTCAGGACTAGATCTTTTACTGTAAGTATCTTGGATGATTCAGTGAAACTTGAAGCGAAAAATAGCTCTCGCGTTCAATTTAGCTGTGGTTGGCTCAGTTCCAGCAGGATCAAAATCTTGCTCCGGTGTTTGCTGTAACAAGTTCGAATGCCTAGATTATCCCAGCATCCACTTGCCCCCTTGAAGATGCATTTTTGCTCGAACGTCCAGACAACTTTCGTATTTTAGTTGTGATACCGGTGTCTATAATCCTTGGGCCCCCCAATATTTATTTCTTCTTTCTTTCCAGTTACTGGATGGAAGCAGTAAGTGCCGGCATTTGTGATCCTTGCTGAAAAGGAACAAGCGCTCGCCGGCGCTTCACGCCGGCTCCCACTTTATAAATAAGCGATGCCTGTCAGCTGATCGCAGAAGTTTACAAATGGAGATACGGCTTCGGACAGACGGAGAGGTTAATTTTATAAAGAGAGTGAAGTGAAGTGAAGTGAAGTGACACCGGTCCTCATGTGCATGGGCGTAACAGAAACTACGACAAGAAGCGCTTACGCTTCACTCTGGAACTGAGGTCCAGGACAAATGGCGAAAATGATTCTATTTAGAATGGTAGCATTCTATGTCCAGAAGTAAAATGTATCATAGAAATGCCCACACCACAGAGAACAGAGCTTGAACAGCGCCGTAAATTGCGGACGGATCCCAGGATCATCCATCAGATGGCCCAGAGAATTATCCGAAGTGGACTTTGAGGAGATCACTTTGTGCTCGAAACACAAATGGTCAAAGTCACAACCGAACCGGGCGGTGTATTTGGGGCATCACACCAGGAGTACACTGGCATTTGATATATTGAAGCAGTAGTTGGACCGGTCCCATGACCATGACATCTCTCATGGAGAGTGTCAACATTCGCAAATTAGGTGCTCTCAAAATGCAGGGCAGATATTCCGAAGCATGACAACGGCCAGAGCGACGTAGCTGGAAAGCATTGAGAATATTAGACTACTCCAGAATATCCTTCCAAAGACGCACTAGCCCTTCGCTCGGAATCATAGCCGAATGACATGAGAATCCCTCCAGGTGAATGGTTAAACGCCGCAACATGATTAACCGCTGATGCTTGGGGACTATTTGAAGAGGTGCACACATTGAATATTACCCCTTGACGTTACTATAATGCGGCTTGGAAAGGGATGTCCCCAACGAATTGATTCGAACACGAGGCGCCAGAACCGTGAGAAGTAGATAGGTCTTAGAGTTCGAGCGAAGGAGTTGTAAAATGGCCAGAAGATTGGGCTCCGCAGTTGAATTTCCAATTAGGCCCATGATTTCGAACCGTTGAAAAAATTGAAAGAGCATAGATTTCGAATTGAGGCGAGATTTGGTGCGAGACTGAGGTCTTGTGAACAGCAGCTCAGGGTCATGTCCTCCAACCGGAAAGATGGATCTTTGATGGGAGGTGCATAGAGTCAGGCGAGGAAACAACCCAGAACGAGTGGTACGGAGGAGAGCAGTGGGAACAGATTAGATGCCGAAAGCAAAAGTGGGCGGCGGATTTATACAGTACGGCGTCCGCAGATGATGAATGAGATCCGAAAAAGTTTGTTGGCTGTGTATCTACCGTTTCTTTAACGAAACGACGAGGTTTTGTGGGTATGTGTTTGTACTATCTCCTTTACTATATCCCCATTTTGCCTCCTCTCCACCACAACTCACAAACGGCGAAGCAGTGCCTGCAGACTACGAGAAGCTCTTGGAGTCATTGCCGTGCACAGTATTCTGCGGATTGTGATAAGCTGTTCAAGTTTAAAATATCCATTTTCATTCTTATCCCTGAGCCGGAGCGGAGCGCAGGCATATCTTGTTGAAGCTGTAAATCATGAGACCTGGCTGTTCACCTCGAAGACCCCAGAATGGTTTAGATTCCGCAGCTTTACGGTTGCGGCGCAGTTAAAAGATAGTTAATTTCGGGCGTGATGAGAATATGAATTACAAAAGGGGTGCGAGATAGCAACCTCTGAATGCAGCCTTTTCGTAAGCAAGAAGAGAGAGGAACAGAAGGAGTTAGCCCATATGGACATGAAACCAAAGAGACACAAAGAATCGCGAGGGTAATCGTTACAAGCGGCTGCTCGACCGCTTCGCGGCCTCGCATCCCCTTCCTTCGGTCACGGCGCAGATTCAACCCAGTTGGATGTCAATGTCCAGTTGAGAATTGAGCAAAGGAGCCACAGAGATTTGCGGTGTTCCCTAGATATACTGTGAAGCCGGATCCAGACAGGCATGGTATGAGAGCCTGGAGAGAGATCGGCGAAAGTGGTTAGACTGTTAGAAGCTGATGGACAGGCTGCGGAGATGGCGGAGTTTGAAAAGGACAGGCTTAATTTTATAAAGAGAGTGAAAGAACGGTTAATTAATTAAAGTCAGCTGCGCAGTTAACATAATTTGTTAATTCTCAGTGCTTTGTACACTGGGAACCAACCCCCGGAATACGGCGTTCGCTGGACCGGCGTGCCGTGCAATATAACCTAACCTGACACACATATATATGGGCCGGGCAGTCAAAGGGCGGTCAGCCTTTTCGTTCCGCTTGTCATGGCTCTCGTCCTACTTTTCGCTCTCGTGGCTCTCTGTTTTGCGATCGTCCTGAAAGTGGGCTCTCGCGGGAAGGGGCTCCCACCTGGACCGCCTACTGTTCCTATTCTTGGCAATGCCCATATATTTCCGACAGAATTCCCCCACCACAAGTACGTTGCGTCTCCGGGATCAGATGCTAGTTGAATGTTGGTACTGCAGATTCACGGAGTGGGCAAAAAAATATGGCGGCCTGTTTTCGGTGCGTGCACCCTTATGCGAACACACGAGGATTGGATGCTGATCCTATATCGTGGACACTTCTCTCAGCTGAAAATAGGCAATGATACCGTGGTCGTCCTCACAGATGCAGCCGCCGTCAAGGAGTTGATGGACAAGAGGAGCAGCACCACAGCGGACCGACCTCCGAGCTATGTTGGCGAGCTCATCACTGATGGCCAGCACATGGCGCTCGCCCGTTTTAGTTGTATCCAATTGTCCCCAGTTTATTATCGCTGAACTCATTATATTGTCAGCTCCTGCTTGGAAGATCGAAAGAAGGGCGTCTGCCGCGATTTTAACACCGCAAGCTACAAACCAACATGTACCCATTCAGCGAGCCGAAGCTATCCAGCTGCTCTACAATATTCTTAATTCACCACAAGTAAGTCTCTATAACTTCAACCCAATAGCCGCCACTCATTGCGGTTCAATCAGTCTTTCTATACTGACATCCAACTCTACTCCACTTCAATCATTTATTCGGTGCTGCACGGCAGGCGCGTGCCACAATACGAAACCGAAGAAGTCACTGGATTTATCGCTGTAATGCATGATTGGACTGCATTACTCGAGCCGGGTGCCGTCCCGCCTATTGACGCAATCCCAATCTTGAACCTTATTCCCGAGCGATGGGCAAAATGGAAGCGGGAATGTAAACGGGTGAGAGATCTGCAGCGCGCAAGATATTTCGGGTTAGTTGAGGAAACCCGAGAGAGAATGCGTCGAAATCAACACAACGGAAGCTTCATGGAAGACGTCTTGGAGCGTCAAGCCGAACTGGGGATGGATGACGAAATGGCTGGGTGAGGTTTTCGTACTTGATTTGAGCATTCGTATCCAAGCTGACTCCGGCTTTCAGCTGGTTTGGTGGAACACTCCTAGGTTAAAACCTCATTGGGGCACCCGTGTTTCAAACTAACACTGTTCTAGAGGGCGCAATGGATACAACATCTTCTTATATCCAGTCTCTTGTATTGGCCTTAGTCGCATATCCTGAAGCACAGAAGAAAGCTCATGAAGAAATTGATCGCGTCGTAGGCGAGCATCGTATGCCAACTCTGGAAGATCTCGAACAAATGCCCTATGTTCGCGCAATTATTTCTGAGGTAGGTTGATACCGACTGATTGAGCAACCGTTGAATTATACTAACACTTAACTCAGACACACCGATTCCGTCCCATCGCCCCCCTTGGTGCACCCCATGCAACCCTGGCCACAGAGGAAGTAATTTGATTCTCCGCTGTTTGTCTAAATCCTTACAGCCAACTTTCAAAGTATCACGGCTATATAATTCCCAAAGGCACAACCATCTTCGTAAACATGTGTGAGTTCATAACGTTCATTCGAGGTCAAGCATTGTTGCTCATCTCCACTGCAGGGGGTATATTCCACGACCCGGGCAAGTTCACATTCGTTCCCAGGTTCTGTTCAACTAATTCTCTGCTCTCTAGCGCTCTTCGACAACCCGGAAGATTTTATCCCCGAGCGATATCTGTTGTCTGAGAATGGGACAAAACCAGGCGTTGATGGTTAGCGACTTGAAACCCACCTTTCCTTTCGGCTTTGGTCGCGTGAGTTTCCCCTTGGTGTCTATTCTTCTGTGTTGAAACTTGAGTTTTTGCAGAGAATCTGTCCGGGCATGTATCTAGCCCAGAACTCCATAGTACGGTTGCTTTTGCTCTTCTCATGACATATACTGACCTCACTCAGAATCTCAACGCCATGAACCTGCTGTGGGCGTTCGATCTCAAACCTGATATCGACACGAATGGGAATCCCATTCCGGTGGACATCTTCGCATATAGGAAGGTGTGTATTTTCTCTGAATAATTGAATGTAATGACACATCATCTTGTACAGGGAATTGCGACGGCACCATTACCTTTCAAGTGCCGCATCACCCCTCGCACAGCAGCCAAGGCCAGACTCATTGAGAACGAGTTCCTTGAAACGGCGGACACATTCTCGAAGTTTGAGGTCGGGCTCAGCCCAGTGGACAAGGAATTCGTAGCGAGATCGCGGGAACACGCTCGCTGAAGCCAAGCTCCTATTAGGGCAACTAACACGCATATTTACGAAAACAAACAACAAACAAAGACGTTTAATTTTCGGGTCAACAATATATTCTACATAGGTTTGGCAATTCCAACGGGGCGTTTACGAAGCAATAAAGCGGCCGAATCAAGTCTGAGGAGAGGCGGCTACAGATTTCCCTCCCGTGGCAACTACTTAAAGTGCCATTGAACCGAGATCCTTCCGGTTTCAAGGGGCGCAAGAGCCGCGAATGCGCCCTCAGAGAGATCGATATCGTCTGTTCCACAGCCAGGGCAGAGGTCCCCGATGGTGACATCAATATGATGCCCATTATCTACAGCTGGATGAGTGTCTGGTTGAACATTGATAGAGGGAGGCACCAACATTCCACATCGAGATGCTGCCAGCAATGCGCACCACTGTGGTAATGAGCGAGGACAAGGCAACTATGAAGTCCGAGTTTTGCATGGGAGCCCCGCAGGCGCCGTAGTTTCCATTGGGATCGTACCAGGTGGCTAAATGAGACCAATCAGTCTGCGGACGGTAAACAGATCCGACAATCTCACCATCTCCATAGAATATGGTGGTTCCTAGCGTCGAGCTCCGCCCCGGAAGTTCCGGCGGGGAGTGGCCTTGACACCAGCTGCAAGGCAGGGTAGCGAGAAGGGAGAGGAAAGAAGTTGAGAAGCGCATGAGTAACTTGGAAGTTAGCTTGAAAGTATCAACAGAGGGTGAGCGCCTTTTATACCTCTAAAGCCTTCTCCATTCGTCGGATAAATTCGGCTGAAGTAGTACAAGCTTGCGGCGGTTACTCAAGGTAGGAGATATACCCCACCGACTTGGAAATATTGCCATTTCATTCTCTTTCCACTGTTTCAGCCACCATTCGAATTCGGCTCAACTTGAACCTGATCCCAAAATAAATTGATCAATGCTTGCCATTTTATTCACGGAACAAGAGAAATCACAGTTGTTAGCCGCTATTCAACTTAATATCCACAATGATACTGACCAATGGTCGTCACTTTATTTCAGGAAGAAGCAAGAATTTAAACGCTAGCTGCTAAGCTCATATTCCGGCTTGTTAATATCACATTTACGCCGCTGGTCTATGTCCGGCCGGAAAATGACAAGGATCTAATCCACTTGCGATTTTGAATACTTTACATCGAGAGCCCGGTACTGTATATGAAGGCTCCTGCATTATCGACCACAACGCGAACGACTGAGTTCGATCGAAACTCAACAGGCCGGACATCTCGACATCGCATTCCAAGGCCACGGCTGATGAGGCCAAGCATGCTGTATCGCCCGACATTGGTGCCGTATGTCGTGGATTGAACACGTTCATTGATTGTCCACGCGGTGTCCGAGTATACGTCGTCCGGATACTGGCCATCGTCAGTTTGTTGGTTACCGAGCGTAGGACACAATATTAACTGCTACAAACCGAAACCATAACTGGCATATTACCATTTTGAATTTCATTACGAGAGAGGATATCGCTCAAGGTGACTGTGAAATCCACCCATTATTGCGCATGTTGTTGTCTTTAAGTTGCGGTCATACTTTCAAATACTCCTCCGTGGATAACGAACGCGGAAAGAAAAGTTGTTCAATTGAGATTCACATTCACACTACGTGCATGTCAGATAAAAGCAGTTTCCGTCTTGCTGACGAATTCGCAGCAGACTAATTTGGGTCAGTATAGATATTTCAAAGGAGGCCACATACGCACCGGATCGGTGATAATTGCCTCTAACGACGTATCCCTCGGCCAAACGCGGCACCTGCACGAAGAGCGTTGCATTCCCATAGACGTGCTGAATACTGGCCTCGTTACCGTAGGCAACATAAGTAGTTCGAACCGACGCGATTGTGGTTCTTTTATTCATCTCTGTCTGAAGTGAGGGTTTCAATCCGTGCGAAGGTGGGCCACGAACAGTTTAGCAAAGTCTCAACTCGCGCCGACTCGTGGAGTCGCGGGTAGGAATGCACATGCGTCCAACATGCCTGAAATGCCGACTCGCACGGATCAGATGGGAAAGATCGGCGTCTGGGCTTATGGTCATCAGCGACAAGCAATCAGCACAGCATGCCATCCTTGCCTCCCTCCAGCTACGATCCCCGGCGCGTCTGCCTCAACCCGTTCCCTGACATCCACTTCGGCAAGCACCGCCGCACAGTCGGCGTCTACCTCGCCGGTGGCCTCGTACGTCCCCCTTCTGCCCTCCCTTACTCCCTCCATCCCTCCCGACTCATCTGCTATTCCCGCCGCAGTTCGCTCTCGCCAACTGGTTCTTCCTCGACGCCTGCATCCTCTCCGCCCACGCGAAGGCGCCATGGGGCCAACCGGACACCCCCGTCCCCGTGCACGTCACCTTCGTTGACTGGCTCCCCGGCCTGTGCTCCCTCCTCGGCTTCCTCGTCATCAATCTCATCGACAAGGACCGCGTGCGCGGGGACGCGGACACCTTCGGCGACGCGCGGGCCGTGTGGCGTGCGCGGCTCTTCCTGTTCATTGGGTTCGCCTTGATGGCGGTGGGATGGCTGGCAGCGCCGTGCGTCCTTCTCTCCCCCCTTCCTTCACATACAAGTATCACAGCTAACCTCGAGCAACTTCCATTCCAGGCGGTTCTGACCATCAAATACGTCCTCCCCGCGCATGCGGACCAATTCAAATACTACGGCTACGCGAGCGTCGCGCAGAACCTCGCGCTCATGCTGTCCGTCGTCGTCCTCTGGATCGCGCAGAATACGAGCGATGATTACGAGTACAACGTCACGCTCTAGGAGAGAGTGCAACCTCATGCTCAGGGCGTGGAAAACCCCGCGCTCTAGGAGCCGGAGGCGGATTTTTTATTTATATCTATGCCAACTGATATCTAGGTACTGTACATCGATCCTCGGGCTCCGGATGTGTACTAGGTTCGGAGCAACCCTCTCTCCGCACCGGCGAGCCGGTGATTCTCGGAGAGAGGCTTGGTACAAACTGCCAAAAAAGGATGATGTGTTCAAACCGATTTTTTGCAGCCATTTCAAATCGTATCCTCGTGATTTTGCGTGAAAAAGTGTTTATTCGATGTCCCCGCAGACGTCTCCAAGCCCAGATTGAGCAGATAGCCCAAGGTTATTGCAGTGTGTTCAATTTTTGCACAGGAAGATGCACTTCCAATTTACATCAGACAAAACAAGTTCATTTAAAATTCGGTGGATTTTATGGGCTCGATAAACTCAGAGGGCGATTTCTAGAAGGTTTCTCACCAAGTTCTATGCTCATAACTCCTTTGTTCATGCAGGAAATATAATTTTGTCCGTTTCATGATGTGTGTGATCCTCTGTGACAGGTGTGACTTCCACCTTGCTTTCCCTCGAGCTAGACGGGTAAGTGGTAATAAAATGGCCTGTGAGTGGTTTTGGGACAAAAATTGATTGCATTAACTCCCTGAGAGCTTTTGAGGCAAAAAGAAGACCTTGAGTGTGAATGTCATTTCAGTCCAAATATCCCCTTCCCCATGTTCCCGACCTACAGCATAATAATAACAGATATTTGCCTATGTGAACGTAGTTTCCGCATCAAGAATATGGAATGAATTAAGCTGTCTCTTCAGATTCTTTTATTTCACCCTAAGGGGGGTTTGGTAGAGGCAATTCAGTTGCCCAATATTTGACATGAAGCCCTGGTAGCGGTGGATTTCTTGGGACTCTGAGAACATATATGAGCATTCTGAGTGAGCTAGATCATTTTCGCACTTGCAATGTACAAAGTAACAGCTTGGATCAAAGGGAATGGGACACTTCCTGAAGCAGGAGATCGGTTTGAACACATTGCCCTTTTTTGGCATCTTGGCACAAGCCCCTCTCAGAATTCGCTGCAAAGCACGTGAATATCATGTGATGCTGAGAAGGCGGCTTGTTCCGAACCTAGATGTGTACATGGAATGAATGTAAATGCTGTTGTTTATTTCATGCGGGTCTTCGGCGAAACAAAGGACACCGGTCGGTTTCACGCGCGAATCTGTCGTCCTATTGCCGCAGTCCTCCGAACGAGTCTTCCCAAAGCACACTCGGCGAACAACGGACGGTATGAGAATACCGACGTTATCAGCTGAGGGCGCGCTCAAAATTTACCAAATCCTCTCACGATTTACTGATAACTTCCATTTCGCAGCCCCGCAGCAGAACTTGACAGACTGCGATCCAGGTACGTTATGTATCTGACTCAGCCGCATCCTACTAGAGAATTTCGGCCCCCCCACGCCACGCCACGCCGCGCGGACTACGAGTATGTATGACCTCAGCGCAGGAACGTTCAGTGGACTAACCTGACGAAATGTTTCGAGGATGTGAAAAATTTTGTCCGCATCCTTTCGATCTTTCGTCTGATGATAGCTGTGCCTGTGCCAGGGGGTATTTTCCGAGCGGTTCCGTCTCTCTTTCGGCGCACGGTTATCAAATCCTCCAATGATTTCCTTGTGGCTCTCTAATGATTTACTCGTTGTTGCAACGCCGCAGTAGAACTTGACAGACTGCGAGTGTAGAGCGACGAAACCGAGGCGCATCCACGTCCGGATCGAAATGCGTAAAATGCATACGCGAACGAGGGTGTCCTCCCTGTCATCATTGGGAATCTTATGGTAATCTAAACGCCTGCCTATGTAGTAAGATGGTCTCAATTTCCATCTGTTATTCTCACAACTAATAAATACATCTCTAATCATCCGCCTACTGGAGCTCCTCCTTTACTGGTCCTCCTCAAACTCGTCATTGTCATCATCAAACTCATCATCATCATCCTCACGGGCCTCAAGCTCAAGTGCAGTCTCGCGGGTCTTGAGCAGGCGAGGCGCGTATTTTCCTTGCTGGAGCACCTCTCTGCGAGAGTTCCTCGACGGATTCGTCTGCTGTGGGATTGCTCAGACGACAGCAAAGACGCACGAAGACCCGGAGCGGGAACATACCTATATCCCGTTTGCTCGGTTTGAACGGGAGCTTGTCGAGCTGGGCGGCGAAGGCCGCCGCCTGCTGCGTGGCGGCCGCCTTGAGATTGCCGTTCTTCGTGCCTGCAAGGCAGTTCTTGAAGCCGAGCAGGGTCGCGACGTCGCAGTTGGGCGACTTGTTGCCGCGGCCGCATCCGCCGCAGGCGTTCTCCTGCGCGACGTCGGGGCCGGCGCACTTGCCGGTCTTGAAGCCACAGCAGCCCTGCTGGCACTCGCTGTCCTTTGCGCACGCCGCGAAGACGACCTTCTTGCCCTTGTTTTTCGCCGCAAGCTGCGCAATGCTCGGGGCTTTCCTGGCCACCAGGGAACCGTCATCGTCTACGTTCAACATCAATCAGTTCAACGGCTGGTCTCGGACGATGACAGGACACACCATTCCGGCCCTTGATGGACACAGTTGACCCTGAAGCGGGGCTAGAAAAAGGTGCCCGTAAATATTGCAATAACAGACGTATAGGCAAATGAACGGACGCAAATGCGGATACTTGCGAAGCAAGGGCGAGGAAGATAGAGGTCCAAGCCAAAACAGACTTCTTGGGAGGGAGCATCGTGATATCAAACAGACTTTGCGTTGAAAAAAAGGAACCGGTCCGAAGAGAATTGAGAAGGAAAAAAAAGGGAAGGAACCAGTCCTGGAAAGAAAGAACAAAGTAGGTGGAAGAAGGGGAACTGGAGACTGAGGCATTACAGCTAATGTCGGAACCGAAGGCGCGAACAAAATTTTCCTGTTTTTGTAAGTTTTCGAAGAATTGTTTGTAACTCGATGAGTTCTGCACCGATTTGGATGAAACCTAGGTAGATTTGACGGGCTAATCCATGCGCAATTAGTGATGTAACCCGATTTATAAAAATATTATATATTAGCTAATCTGCGTTTTTGGACCATTTTCATGCTGAATGTGGTCTAGTATGTCCAAAACATGTCCCAGTGACCTAATCTTTTGCGTGAGACAACATATATACCTCCTTTAACATGTGATAGAGCCAGAATTACATGAAATTACAAGATAAATGTAATCCTTACAATATTTCTGAAGGCCAAACCTGCTAAATGTATTCAACAGAGCTACAGGAACTGCAATTAAATTATCCATACTTCTGGCTCTATCACGTCTTTAATAAAGTATATATGTTGTCCCTCCCTGAATATCAGGTCACTGGGACATGTTCTGGACATGCTAAACTACTTTTGGCACGAAAATGGTCCAAAAGCACAAATTACCTAATACATATTATTTTATAAATCGCGTTACATCACTAATTGCGCATGAATTAGCCCGTCAAATCTACCCAGGTTTCATCCAGATTGGTGCAGAACTCATTGAGTTACAACAATTCTTCGAAAACTTACAAAAACAAGAAAATTTTGTTCGCGCCTTCGGTTCCGACATTAGCTGTAATCGCTCTGGCTTTTAACCAATTCTCAGAGCTGAGGTCGGTAATTTCATCGCGACTTTGCCGAATCTCTGGCACTGAAATGATTCCTTCCCTTGAAATGATCTCTTCCCTTGAGCAAAGTGAAACTGCCGCCAACACCGCCCCCGCCGTCAGGGCGGTAGTGGCCGCAATCAAATTCATTTGTCTGCGGTGTTTGGCTACATTGAACTCCATTGTGCTGTATTGAATTCAGCGATTCACATCTAATTGCCAGTTGAAGTTCAAAGATATCCTCACCTGGAACAAACTCATACCTTTCCATGTATTTATATAGCCCCTGAAATAGTTCAAATCCTGCAACCGTTTAATCGTTTAACAAATGGTTTATAAACCGTTTGGCCCCAAGAGCAAACTAAATGGAAATAAAAACGGTTGGAACCGTGAAAAAAACCTTTGTGAACGGAAGCGGTTGGAGCCTTATCTTGGTCCTACCTCATGGATGCTTCCTTAGCTACAAAACTTCACCGTATGCAGGAACCAGGTGATACTGAGTGCGGGTCGTTTGGTCAAGCCCTTCCTTCCAAAGATCCAAAACAACTTACATGTAAGTGTACCAACGTCCATGCTGCGCCGTTCCAACTCAGGAACACAAGGTCTGATTGCTAGTTTCAGGTGGTGGGACAAACCATCTTGCAATGCTGGACATCCGGCAGTTGAATCTATAATACACAAGTGGCTGCTCGGCCGCTTTGCGGCCTCGCACTCCCTTCCGAAATTCAATCTTGAGGTTGAAACTTTGAAATGAAATAAATAAAAAAAGACAAACACAAACCGTGCACTCTGAGCAGCAGAATATAAGTTGGCCAAGGCGAATTTCAACGCGGCTGACGCGGCGCAGATGCGGCCAAACCGTGGTCGCGGCATGAGGGGCGAAGTCAGAGATGGACAAAAGGGGAAAGCTCGGAAAGAAGCTGTTGGCGGAGTTTGAAAAGGCTTCAGACGGACAGGCTTAATTTTACAAGCGGCTGCTCGGCCGCTTTGCGGCCTCGCATCCCCTTCCTCTGGTGTGAACTGGAAGTGTAACAGAGATGGATTGTGCCTGTAAAATCTAATCAAAATAAGTTCAGTCCCTGAGTTTCAAAATAAATTCAACTCAGGGACTGAGCATTCAAGACAACCCATTTTACTGGACTAGGCACGGCATGAGTGAAAACAGAGAACTCAACGAAAAAGGTTAGAGCTGATGGCAGAGTTTAAAAAGGCTTCGGACACCCGTAATTTTAAAAAGAGGGTGATAAAGAGAGTGAATACGCCACAATGACTCATGGCGATGAAAGCGCTGGACACATCCACTGATTCAGACCCGATGGCATTGATGCGACAGCCTGCATAGCCGTCATCGGTTTCCCTCAGCAGCACGGATGCAGAGGTTGTCTGTAAAGTCCAATGTCACTGATCAGTTGCAATGGTGTCGGAAAAACCCCGAAATGATTGCATAGCCTTGCAATTGATTACGGGATTTTGGCGGATTTGAACCGGTTGCAATCCACCCCGGGCTGGATTCGAACCGCTTGTGATCCTGGGAGTGGATTGCAACTGCTCTCAAGTCAACGTCTTCCTCGGCTCCTGATAAACAATGGAAAATGAGACATTTAGCTTCTAGATGTGTTCTAGTATCCAGCAATATCCAAAACAACGAAAATCTTGAGTCAAACAGGAGAAATTGGGGGAAGAAAGCCGAAGTCACAGGTGAGCCGAGCAAGGTACATAACTCAGGTGGAGTCCTTCCAACATTCTGACACTTGGGTACACTGATACTTCATATACCTTGGTCCTTGAATACCAGTCCATACATATATATAGTGAGTGAGATTGTACTTTACATAGTTTGTCAAATGTCATTCAAATGAATGAAGTGGTGAATGACCTTACTACAGCGGTAGTAAGAGGATTAGTGTTTTGGTTCCCCCAGTCTGTGCTGGTTGGAACAGATTGGAACGGATTGCAAGTCCGTAATCAATTGCAATGCTAGATGGGATTGCAACTGATTATACTCCTAGCTCCGTGCGTTGCAATCCACAAAATCAATATGGGATTGCAACGGAATGTATTAGCTTGGGGGGCTATATAATCAATTCGAGATTTTTTTGACAGGGGAACGATGCGAGCCCACAGGCGGAGCTTGTAGTGTCATTCACCATTGACATTCACTCACCATCACGGGAACAAAAAGAATAAGAGACTGGGTAATTTCGATTTTCATCCCTCTAAAACTTGAAGAACCTGCAGAAATTTTGATTTGTTGAAGTTTACCTTTTGGTTCTACACCGGAGTTTGAGCAAAATATTTATCAGCAGATATGTTGTGGATACAGCATAAATCCACAAAATACCAGCAGAATATCAGATCAAATATTTGCGCGCTATTATTGGGTGACTTTCCATAAGCCATATAATAGATTTGAGCTTGTTGGAGGGGTGCCAACCGTGCCGGAACACCACCTATTCTGATTAAACTAATGCTCGAGGGTTCCCATAAGCAATAAAATATTTTATTTTGCTAGAGTTTATGGTCAGCACGTGACACGTCTCAGAACTTCCAAGTTACATCTTACACCCACAACACATGGACATTGATGTGTTTTTCCTCCATCAGCAGTTCGAGAACATCGTGGATGAAGAAATAGAAGACGGACACCAACTTGTAGGGCTGGCAACAGCCATCATGTTGCTCGGAGCCATCGAGGCCCGCAGGTTACGCGCCAAGCAACGGAAACCTTCCAGGCTGTACCTTTGCTGGCCCCAACTCCTCCCCAATCCCCGCGTAACAATGCCTTGGCAGGTGTTCTACAGCACTCGGAACAATCACATACCACCCCTATCCCCCGGAATGATGCAGTGGGCAGCGGACAGACCCGACTGGGTGCTCGTTCTCTAGATGCATCCGGCACTTTGGGACTCCTTCTACATTATCTGAACTCGACTATGCGGGAGATCAGTTTACAACAAATATTCACCTTGATCCCGAGTACGGTCTCACGATACATCACCTTTGGACTGAAAATACTCCTTGCAATCCTTCGCACCATGCCTGAGGCAACCATCCGTTGGCCCGTGGGCGAGGATTTCTTGATTTACAATGGATTGATTGTCACTCGTCATCCCCGGTTGACTGGGGCCTTTGCAAGCATCAATGGGCTGAATCTGGCCTGTCAGACTTCGGAAGATGAAGAAATCGAGAATGCAACATATAACGGTTGGCTATGCGAGCATTTCGTGAGCTCTGTCTTGGTGTTCCCCCCTAAAGGTGACTGAGTACAGTATGCCATTCCTTTCTTCTGTTAACACATGCTTCAGGGACCGTGATTGCTGCAAATCTCAATGCACCGGGCAGCTGGTGTGACTCACACATCGTACAGCCTATATATGAGAAGCTCCTCACCCAAACACCGGACGGGTTCTACCTTGTCGCAGACACCGCATTTCCGCGCAGTGTGAACCAAATACAAGACAAGATTCGGGCTCCTATCAAAACTGGTCAGCGGTTCCAAAGAACTCGGGACGAGATTGAGAATTGTGTTGTGTTTGACTGCGAGCTTCTATCCTATCGCCAGACGGCTGAGTGGGGAATGTGCGGTTTGCAGGGATCCTTTCGGCGGCTTCGAATTCCGTTGGAGGTGGGCCGCCAGGAGGAACGCGGAGATTTGCTGGAAATTTGTGTTTGCCTCAACAATCTACGCGCTGAATTGGTGGGGATCAACCCGATCCGCAATGTGTATATGCCATTGTGGAGGCAGATGGAGGAGGAAGAGAGGGTGTGGGTTGAAACTATGTTATTTGGTGAGCAGAGGTGTTCCGACTGCGTTGCTTGCTTTCACAATGTGGCAATTTATGATGAATAAATACTTTGTGTTCACTGCATACAACAAGTGAGGGCCCGTAGCTACAACAAATACTAATTGTCCGTTCTCCCATTTGGCGTCTCATCGTGCTTTGAATACTGCACTCACCCAATTGGATTGTAATGCTTGTCAAAGATCCCATGACCGAGGGTATCGGTAGCGATGACTATACGCTAACGAGTGAGAACCCGGGGAATGTGGGTGTCTGGGAGTGAGTGTCAGTGGAAGGGAATAACGGTGATGATGACGAAGATGGGAATGCAAAGAAACAGAAACAAAAGTGATCAGGTCAAGGCAAGGCAAGATAAGATTGAAGCCTCCGCCACGGAAGCTACCAAAAATCCAAGGCACCCCCCAAAATTTCGAGGAACCAAAAATAAAAGCCACCCCAGGAATGTACTCTCCAAAACAGAACAACCGAAAATAAAGAACAACTCACCCTCCTCCTCGAAGAACCACAGCACTCACAGCGCGGCCGCAGTGCTGATAAGCCAGTAATTGGGCCATGGTTAGATACACGTAATTTTGCGTGTTTCTGATCGTGCTCATTGCTGAAACTGTTGTTTCTATGCAACAGTACTGGTTCCTGGTAGCTGTTGGGTGGACCACAGAGAAACGGGTGGACGTTCTAAGGAATTAGAACGTCCATTGGCTAGTCTCACCCTGAAAACTGTAAGGAAAACGTGTAGCTGAATGATAAGTCAAGGAACTTCTTTTGACTTGTTTCCAACATCCACTTAAGCAACGGAAACAGGTCAAAGGAACGGGAGTTGGCAATGTGTTGTGTTGTGTTGAGGCGCTATGGGGAGACGCGCTTGGTCACGAGTGTTTCGGTTTCCAGAGTTGCCGGTTTCCATCAAATGCAGATACACCGAAACAGGTGGTCGGCTATTCCGTGGATCCGGATCACAACTCTAAAGGTGTTCTAAGGTTCGTTCTCAAGAACCCTTCTGGGAAACCCTAGAGAAACGGGTATCTACTGAGACCTACAAAGGAGTATCATCAAGCTCCGTGCTGGGAACCAAGGGGAGACTTGAGTTGAAGCCGAAACAGGTTGAACAAGATGCAGTGCCGATCTATCGGTGATCGACACACCCTCTGAATAATACAGGGGGTAATTGGCAAGGGAACATGGCGTGCTCGCAGTTGGGAACCAATGGGAGGCGACGCTCGGAAGAACAACTGACGGAAACACAGTTGAAGAAGCGGATAAACAGACTTTTGACTCATTGGGATTGTGTTTTGGTCTTTGTAACAGTGTCTTGGCGGTTGTATAACACCAGTGGATGTTACCTGAATACAATGTACCCAACCGTGGCAGGGGGGTACATTGGAATAAAGCAACACCTTGGCCACACCACCAGGATGTACCTTATTGCAATGTACCTCCCCGCCTATATACAGCACCGCCGATTCCGCATTTACCGCCGCCGCCAGTTAATTTCCCTTCCGAACACACCGTTTGAGCTTCCCATCACCCCCATCAACAAGGGTGCGATGCCGAAAGCACCGTATGTTTACGGATATTTAATACACACGGGTGATATACCCAAAACGGTCGCCCCTATTCCTCCTCCTCCCCCTCCAACCGCGCCTCCTCTTCCTCAGGGTCCAGCTCATCCCCCAGCTCCATCTCAATCGTAACCACCGACTCGGCATCCAGCTCCGCCGTCCCCTCCAGGTACACGTCAGCCTTTGCCAGAATTCCCGCCCATTTCTTCTCCAAAAGCGCGCACGTCGCGCGTTCCGTCGCTGCATGCTCCACGGCGTACGCGCAGCGGCCCTCAGTCACCTCTGGCGGGGTGCCGGGCAGCTCCTCGCGCGCCACTGCATCCCACTTCCCCGCTGCTGTGTACCCATACGCCATGGTGCGCCGCATCTCCTCCCTTAATAGCCGCACGTCCTCCGAAAACCGCTTCGCCCGAGCGTACGCTTTGCACCATTCAAGCCGCAGCGCTGTCCGACAATTTATTAGTACCCATGTAGCAGTTGCTTGAATAAATACACACCATCATGCAGTCTCAGATCGTTTTCATCCGCCGCCTGCCCCGCAGAATACCAGATCCAGGAGAGGGTGTGAGAACCCTCTCCTGCCGCCAGCGCTGATGCTCGCGCGACACCGCCCTCAATGAAGGCACCCCCCGAGCTCGGCCCAGTGCTCGTTTTGAGATTTCTCCTCTGCCGTCAGCGCCCGTTCATTAAGTGCACGCACATCGTCGTCCTCCAGCACACGCAGGCGCTCCTCCCACTGCCCGTGCCCTCGCAGCGCCAGCAGCGCGGCGCGAGCGTACCGATAACGCAGCTTCGCTGCGTGGATCTTGATGTTAATGTGGCGCAGGATCCCCTGGCCCTTGGTCATCATCCCCTGGCCCGTCCAATTCCGCAGCTTGTAGCGGTTCGTCATGGTCCTCGTGCGAAGACCGTGGCGTACCGCTTCGAGCCCCTCGCTGGCCTCCCCTTCGCGCATGCGTGCCTCAAGCTCGGATAGCCCGGGCGCGCATGCCTTCCCTCGCACGTAGCTGTTTGCCAGCTCCGACGGCATGAAAAGCCGTGTGGCTTCCGGCAATTGCTCCCCGTTCCCATCGTAGACTTGCCGCTGCTCGTTGGACAGGAGCACGCGCAGGGCGGGCATGTACACCCCCTGAACCTGCCGAAACTTGTGGATCCGTTTCAGCAGCGTAATGCGGCGCTTCGTGAACGCCAGCTTCTGCGCGGGCGATGGATCTTTCAGGGCGCGTACGTCGATCTCAAGCCTGCGTCTGCGTCGGTCAGTCTCGCATCCGAAAGGGCGGGAAGCATCTACGCACTGTATTTCCTCCAATTCTAGGCCCATTGTGATGAAGCTCCCCGGCGTGTGGTCCCGCTCCACCTCTAACCTGTCTTCCGTGCACAAGAATTCCTCTGTCGCTATCTGCAGCTGTATACTCCGTAAAGTCGTCACTGCATTCGATCAAAATAAGTCTGTGATCCCCCATAACTATCTGTGCACATACCTTCCTCAACCGATCGAAACGGGCAGTCGGACGCATCCGGGTGCGACCGCGTCTCCCAACGCAGGACCTCATCCTTCCATTGCTTCACCTCCTCCGGCCGCGACTCCTCCAAGCCCTTCGAGAACGCGTCGAAAGCAGGTTTATGCTTGGTTCCCTCCTTGAGACTGACTGCGAGGCGTTTCGGCAAGACACGATCTACGCCCAATCACATCAGTACATCACCAAGGAATCCCAAATCCACTCACGCATAGCGAGTACCCGGTCATAGTTATGAAACCCAAAAACGTCTTCGAGCGTCGCCTGCCGTGCACCCGGGCCCATCAGTCTCGTCGACGCCGCCGCTCCATTTGAGAAAGCCCAATTCTGCTCCACCCCTTCTCCGTGCGTCATGCGCGCGCCCCACATAAAGTGGAACGAGTACGGCCCATGGCACTTATCTTTGTGGGGCGGAAGGTGAAAGTTCGGCACCTTCCACAAGAGGTTCTTCGGGGGCATCCTCAATCGCATCCACTCGGGCATCTTGAGCTGACGTTCCCAAAACTTGATCGAGTACTGGCATGCGATGTCGTACGACACGACCACGCATAGCATCTGCAAAACAACAAGCACCGATAACAAGAGCATCAGGAAAATGCTCCCCCGGCAATTTGGCGGGTTTGCCACAAATTCTCCCCAACTTGGACTTTTTTGGACCGAATTACTCTGATTGCCTCGATTGCCTCGCTTTGGATCCCCCCGTTAAATTACCTCCAGCTTGGAGGCAAATTACCTTACATTACCTTCCATTTGCCGTTGGTTTCCAGGCAGTTGCTGGCTGGGTAGGCTCGACAGCACATATTGAAAACATGGGAAGATACTTGAATTAAACAATCAACTAGGGTACAGCATAATCTACGATGACAAATACACCCGTCTGACCGTCTCCGAGCCAGTCTACACACGATGACAATGATAGACAGCAGTCCTATCACAGAAGAATAGAAAGATAACCAGACATACCTGATAGATCCCACAGCGAGTGGTAAATTTGTTCCTGCACTACGGCAAAAAAAAAGCAACAGTAAGAATTCAGAATTATGAAAGAATATCTGAGAACGACGTACTAAGGATTACGGTAAACAGTGAAAATTGACGGTCATTGCGGGTTGAAATCCGCCGTGGCCTGTGTGGAGATGAGACCGGTGGGAAAAATCAGGAACTGCGGCACGTACCTTGGTCATAACATATATGTCATCACGGGCCATGACACCTGTGAGGAACAGCCAGAATTGTAGAAGTCAGTCGAGGTTTAAGTTGGAGAGGTAAAGACGGATACATTTCCGGGCTCTGGGACAGGGTGAATCCAATCTGCAACTGACTAGAAAATAATGGAGTGTACTGGATCGATGTTGGAGCGATCCACGTACCGAGATTTGCCGTGGGTACGAGAGAAGCAACTGCCATCAAGAGAAGTATCGCGGCAAGTCGAAAGAAGGTGCTGTAAGCTGAAAAGGAAGTGGGGTCAGTGAGCGAAGAGAAAAGATAGAATGACGACGTACATAGGGTACTCACAGTGAAGGCAGTCCTCTGAAATTACATCCAGCAGTGAGCGGGTATTCTCATGTTTATGGGAAGGAGCTGACCTGTTTCCCATGCACGTTGCAGGCGGTAAGAGTCTGCATACAGACACATCCGATGCAGCCTCGTGCAAATGCTATGTGCATGCAGGTACTGACCTGAGCACAACTCATGAGCACAGGGAAGACTGGGTGGAAGACGGGGCCAGATAGTGCCCAGTGCAATGCGGTAGGGATAAAGTCGAATGAAGGGAGATGGCGGAGGGAAGAGAAAGGTGGGATCAAAGGAAACCACCTTGACAGGTCACGGGTTGCGCTCTCGCGTTTCATCGCCATCTTGTTGCCATCAGTCGATCGGACTTCAAGGTCCGCCATGTGAACATTAGGGCCGGCCGAATATGACTTAGACTCGATTTTTATATATTCACACAACCTCAACCGTACCCCTCAACTTCCCGAGATAATTGTCTATATACCTGTTTCTATTCAATTCTGTCGAAATGTTGCTCTCACTTGTAAGTAATCCTCAGATCACAAGAGAATTGCCTTGAAATTTCCCGGAATTGGACAGAATTGGACCATCTTGGACCATCTTGGACCATCTTGGCCCTCTTTGGAATTGGGGAACCAAATTGGAGGAAATTAGGGGGAAGTTTGTAAAGTATGTTTTTCCTGATGAGATAGTCGATGTTACAATATCTGCGCTCTTGTTAGTCCATGTTTCATGCCGCGCCAAGAACACACACGCACCTTTCGCCGACCTGTAGGTCGCCGATCCCATTCCCCTGCCACATATTATGACGCGAACAGGTTACTCCCCCTATTCCCGTCGTCCGCAGTCCCTTCACCCGCTTCGTGTTCGCCATGAACATTGCCTGGAACCCCGAGCAGTTGGATACCTCCTCCTCGCTTGCGTTCTTGGCGATATGGGCTTTGTACCCGTCGTGACCCTCCCGTTTGCAGAAGAACCCGAACCCATCCCCCAGGATCGGGTCCAAGCTCTCGGATGAGACGTTCCGATTCGATAATCGGAAGTTCGCGTCCTGCGCCAGAAAAACCCAATAGATGAAACTACTTGCCGGTCAGTACCTTGTCGATTCAGTGAGCGTGCACATGCTTACCGATACAGTGGGTCGATCTTCTCCCAGTCGTCAGGCAAGTTCCACCCCAGCTGCGGGCAGGCACGGCATTTCAAAGCGAGCTCGCCCTGCTTTGTTGCCCGCACCCCACCCGCGTCGTAACCCCGCTTAAACCTCTTCATCCGCTTCACTTCGCGCCACTGCCGCATGATGAGCATGAATGGCTTCCGCCGGTCCTGCTTTTCGTGAGTTTCCGATGCCTGTCCTCAATTTAATAAAACTCACTGGCGGCCTGTCGAGCCCGTCATGGTTCGTACATTTCTCCAGTCCTCGCAGGAAGTCGTACGCAGACAGCTTCCCAATGCAATTCAGCATGTGGAACAGCCGAAGTACGGCAAACGTGGCACACGTCTTTGGAGAGATGATTGTCGCCGGCCACCAGCATGCGCGCAGCAGCTGCGTCCGCTGCTCCAGTGGCTCGCCACCCAAATCTGTCCCATCCTCCGTCCTGCACCCGCAGAAATCCACCGAGATCTCGTGGACGCCATTCAGATCGTAGAGCACAAAGTCGCCTGGCCCTGCACGCTTGTACGGACACACTTTCCCGGGGGGGGTGGTTAAGCTGTATCCGCAAGCCCAGGTCTTTAAGCACGGTTCTCCTGCGGACGAAATGGGTCCCAGTCCACTGCTGTAATAAAATTCTCAGTATATAAACGAAATCAAATATAAGATCAATGCCTGCGCACCTCAATAAAATGTGTAGGGAGCTGGGCGTGAGCAGCAACGATGCAATAGCGGCAGTACATTTTGAGGGTCCGTACTAGACAAAACCCACCAAGTAGAGGTCAATTCGTCGACATTTATCAACATATATATACATTTGTCAACATTTGTCGACATGTCGAGAAATTTCTATACATTTCTTGACATGTCGACCGAAAAACTGATTTTGGTTTTGGCAGGCCCAAATTTCGGGATTCAACATGTTGATAAATATATAGAAATGTCGATGTCCCTAGTTTTCTTACCAGAACCAAATCCTCAATCTCGCCTTCACTCAAAAATCAACATTTCTCGAGATGTTGAAAACCCCAGCCAACTTATTTATCATTCTCGCTCTTGGCGCTCCACCAATGACCAATTCTGCTGCGGCTGACTGATCCCAGGATTGCAACCATCACCTTGCTGTTCACGCCATTTACCCTGCGGAACAGCTCACAGATGAAGCGCGACTTCCTCCTCGCGCAAGCTGCGCCTTCTGTGCCCCCTGGGTTCGCGACGGGGCCCTCTAACGCGAACCGCCCCATCTCCCGCAGTGCTTCCATGGCCGGGGAAGTTGTCGACAGCCCAACGGAAGTCGCGGCCGACGATGGGGACGCGACGCCGCTCATTCTCGCCAACCACAAGGAGGTCAGCAAGCTGCTTCACCTCGCTGGGCCTCCCACCCAGAAGGCTGGTCAGAAGGAGAAGGCTGAGACTGCCCTCGCCGCTGCCGCTCGCGCCAACGGCAATATCACCCGACTCGGCGGCAAGATCATTGCACTCGAGGCGCGCGTTGAGAAGCACGAGCTCCTCACCGACAGCCACTCCCGTGCCTGCCAGTCTCGCTTCCGTAACGTTAACCTGGGGAAGCTAGACGACAAAATCGATGTTGTCGGCGTCGAGTCTCGCAACAGCATTGAGAACCTCGAAGCCCGCATTAATCTTCTCGCCACCGGGGCCTCGTCCGATGCGCGTGTCTCCCTACACACCTCGCAGATCGCGCAGCTCACCGACTCGCTCGACACGATCAAGCGCACGCTGGAGCGCCTCACCACTGCCTTCCTCTGTACCGAAGATGGTGTGCCGGTCAAGCACTTCGCCACCAAGGGCGACATCGGCGGTCTCTGGGACTCCGTCCAGGAGAGTTTCGACGGCCTCGACCAGCTTGTTGACGAACGGATGGCCCCGACTATCCAAAAGGCAGGAGGAGCCGCTGACCTGGTCGCGAAACTCGACGCTCAGGTCGCGAAACTCGAGACCCACGACGCCAAGAGGGAGCACGACCTTCTCGCTGCTCGCGAGAACATCGCCCGCCTCCAGATCGACCTCGCCGCTGCTCTGACAGGTTCCACGCTCTCCACGAGCGCCGGAATTACCCCTTCCGTGCCTGCTGCCACCGCCGCTCATCCGACCGTGGAGGCGCGCCCGACGTTCTCCGTTGGCGGGAAGAGGCTGAAGCGCAAGGCGAGTGTCGAGCTCATTGCCGGGCCTGTCAAACGTGCCAACGCGAAGCCTGACAAGAGCACGTTCCACCATTGGACTCGTGTTAGCCCAGTCAACCCTGACACCAAGAATGCGCCACCGCTTCTTTTCAGGAAGCTAGTCGACGCCGCGGCCATCAAGGATTATTCCTTGCCTGCAGTGTACATCGAGCGTGCCACCGGCGAGCCCTCCGTTCTCAACGTTGGCTTCACCTCTGCCAGCGATGCTAATAGCTTTGTCGGTGCGTGGTCAGGGGCCACTTTCCTGATGCCTGCTGGGCTCCGCGGTATTACCGCACAGCACATGGTGGTGGCTGGATCTTCGTCGTCAAATGACGCGATCTCTTTTGTGACGGGAAACTAGATCGGGCTGGGAGTCGATTGCGTGCAGACGTTGTAGTTACTTCAGATGATGTTTCAATTATCTCTTGGAATATACAAGGATCTTTGTGTGTTAAGCTTTACAGCCCGGAATTTGAGGACCTTCTTAAGGTTCATGATGTGGTGATAGTTCAAGAAACGTGGTTGCTGCCAGATGACGAAGAGTGTCTGGCAGTACCTCATGGCTTCTACGCTGTTTCTGTCTGTCGAAAGGTCACCGGTCCATGGGAGCGCCACGGTGGTGGCGTTACCGCCTTCATTAAAAATAACATCCATGCGAAGAAATCGCATCTATCATCGCCAGATATTCTGGTACTAGACTTAGATACATGCTGGATCGTAGGGGCATACATTCAGCCCGATCGATCTCGCTGGCAGCATTACACGGATATCGCTCCTGAGCACAAACTAGATGAGACGCTATCTCTGTGTGCGGCAGCACACAACACAAAACCAATGATTCTCCTACTTGATGGGAATGCTCGGACTCAATCAAAGCAGGCGGGAGGGGACTTGATTCGCCTGTCCTCTGACCAAAAACCCGTCTCTCCACGAGGGCAGAGAATGCTCTCGGCCTGGAAAAGGTCAAAACTTGTCATTCTAAATGGAACACATCTAGAAGATGTCTCGCCAGGGCGGTCTACATCGATAAAGGAAGTCGGTGTTGCGGAAGCGGTGGTAGACTATGTAGTGGTGTCAGAAAGCTTAGTGCCAATGATTCGATCACTGTCAATAGCAACCCCGTCTCCGCCGAAAGAAGCGTGGTCTGACCATGTCAGCCTAACGCTCAGGATAAAACGTTCAATTTTGCAGGCGGTGCCGCGCCCACCAAAGAGGGCCCGACCTCCGCCTGTACTGCCGAAAGGGGACCCTGAAATGGACAAATTGTGCGAGGAAGTCATGGCAAGTAAGCAAAGTGCAACAGAGATGTTGCGTAGCTTATACGGAAAGGTGTACGTGGAAACACCTTATGCACATGTCTACGTGCAGGGTGCCTGCAAGGGCTCGGGAACTGAGAGCGCAACAGCTGTGGGGGCTGTCTTCTGGGGGGAGACATCCAACGCAAACTGCGCTCTCAGAGTTCCGGGCCCTAACCCACCGACCAATAATAGAGCAGCAATATATGCAGTCCTGTTAGCGGTGAAGAGTTCTAACCCAGATGTTTCACTGATGATCTTCACGAACTCCGAGTATACAATTCGGCATGCTTGCTACTGGGCAGGCAAAAACTCGCAAATTGGCTGGTCGTGCTCAAATGGAGACCTACTAAAAGACCTGGTAGTGCTACTAGGTTGGAGACGAGCCCCAACGCGATTTGTGCGAATAGAACGCGGAGTGAAAATTTGAGAGCTGAAGAGGCGAGGAAACTCGCCCAGGATGGGTTGAAAAACCCATCCACAGTTGGGAACTATGTCACACTCGAACGCAATCACTGGGTAAAGCGGGATGATGATTTGGGTGTTATAGAGAAACCCAAGGTCTCAACCGCGCTGCCAGAGACCACTGAGGCAAAGGAAGCTGCATGGAGATCACAGGTGGAAGAGAATGAGAACCCTCAGGGAAATCCAGAGAACCATCGCGGACGGGAAAAGCTACGTGTGCTGCAAAAATCCCTGAGAGATAAAATCTTTGAGTGCAAAGATGCAGGGTCTTTTTGGCGTGTTCTTCGTGGTTGGACCGATCCCCGCCCAAAGCCAGTGCAAGTTTCTGGGGAGGAATTGACGGAGGAGTTCAAAAAGAGGATGAATGAGCCTGAGGTGACTCCCCTGTCTTTCAACAAAGAGCTATTGCAAAGCTGGGCAGACGAGTTCAAGGAGATGCCTCGCACAAATGAGGATTGGTCCCCAATGAAGAGTTTCTCCCGTAAATTGACTCTGGAAGACATAGAGTGGGGGAAACGCCACATAATGAAACATCTGTCAACAGCTTCAGGAATAGATGACTTCTCGTATGGGGATATAATGGAAATTCAGAACGAGAAGTTGCTTGCCCTGCTTCAGGCCGTGATTGACAAAAAGATTTTTCCCTCCAAGTGGCTAGCTGCACTGGTAGCAGGAATACTCAAGCCGCGAAAGGACCCAACTAAGCCGGAGAGTTACCGCCTTGTGGTCCTCGAGTGTTGCCTTCTGAAATTCTTGACCTTACTCATTGATAGAAGGGTAAAAGAATATGCAGGCGAAGCAAAGCTCATCCCAGAGACACAGAATGGGTTCATGGCTACCTACCGCACTAACAACAACCCCTTTCTCCTTCGTGTCATGTCCGATCGGGCAGCAGCTGAAGGAAAGGTTATGTATGTTGCGGTGGTGGACCTCAAGAATGCCTTTCCCGCAGTGAATCATAATGTTCTATTTGTTACCCTCAACTCAATGGGAGTGGCGGGTGACATGATTGACTTGATCATGTTGTTGTATGACAAGTTGGAATACATGGTTCGTGTGAACAAGGAGCTTTCTGAAAGCTTCTTCTCCTTCCTGGGAGTCCTGACCGGAGATTCGGGTTCACCACAATTTTGGAATTTGCTTCTGGCTAGCTTCAAGCTATACCCCGTACCGGGTGACATAGTGGTTAACGGCAAAGCAATCTCAAAGTTAGAACATGCAGATGACATCATGATCATGTCGAACACTGGACATGGATTCCAGGCCAAGCTAAATGGGACATCAACCCATATGGGCAATATTGGATGTGAAATTCAGACAATGAAGTGCTTGTGGGGAGCTATGGGCATTAAACCAAACACCCCACAGGAGTTCTACTTAGATGGAAAGGTGCTTCAGCAAGAGTCGGAATTCCAATATGTGGGAATATGGCATGACCTCAATTCGAAGGATATGTATGCGAAGCATCACCGTGTATACCTGGAAAAAGCTGAGAGAATGGCCAATGCCTGCTTGGCAGTGAACCGAATGGTTGGTGGATTATCTGTCTGGGATGCGCGAACTCTGTATATGGCCCGGGTGGATCCATACTTGATATCTGCTGCAGACATCTGCCCAGACGTGGTAAAGGTGCGACGAACAGAGCGAGAAGCTGTGCAGAATCACTATCTGCGGAGGATGTTGGGTCTCACAGAGCGAAGTGTCATAGCAGTCCTGTTTTCAGAGACTGGCCTTGAACCAATATCGTATAGGCGAGCCTTATTGCTATTGCAGAACCTCAAATACCTGGCTAACCTAGGAGAGGAACGGCTAGTCAAGAATGGACTTCTCGACTCTCTGCACCTCGCCCGTCAACGAAAATTGTCATGGGTCAACGATGTTGCAATAGTGCTTTCGGAGCTGCCTATCCCAGTCTACTGGAATGTGCATGATGAGGTGGCGGTCGCAGAGAAAACTATAGAAGGTCTAATTGGAGAGGTGAAACACTCCATGGAAGCAACTATATATGCAGAACTCAATGCCTACTCACGGACACGGGATCTGTTGACAGACAGAGTGGTCCTTGTTGATGGGGAATGGGTGCGCAAGGTTATGGCCTTCCGATCGTATCTGCGTGTCAGAAATCCCAAGCATCGGATTGCACTCACACAAGCTGTCTTATCAGGCCATGCACTTGCCATGGAAAGGATGCGGTGGGCCGAGCGTTATAAGGAACAGGTTCCCAAGAAATGGCGCTTGTGCAGATTCTGCAAGGACCATCTTGAGGATATCATTCACGCATTATTTGTCTGCAAACATCCACCACTGCAACAGATTAGATCTGTGTTCTTCCAAAAATTCTTTATCACATACCCGGAACTCAAAGGGGTCTATGATGACCCTGGGGTATTCTTCAAGGATCTTTTGGTGAAAGAAAAAACCATTGGGCTACTAGGAAAGTTGGCCTATGATATCCTTGAGGTCTTCTATAGTGAGCCCATGCTGGAGATTAACCCAGCATTATACACCCCCCGAACATGAACAACTGAGCTGAGCCCTGGGCCGGCCTCTCATTTGTCCTTTTCCTTTTTCTTTTCTTTTTCTAGTACTTCAGCATGCGTGCCCAGCGGGACTGTTGAGTTGAAAGTGCATCAATGGATTCTGGCTGCCGGGGAGTTATGGTTCAATCCAAGGAATTGGATGAGCCTCCCACGAGGTTTTATCCGGCAACCTGCCTGCTCTGGTCCGAGCCAGGCCGGGAATATCATTGGGTACCGAAACTTTCCGCCCCCCGCTCGGTAGTACGTGTGTTCTATGTATTGATGGGTAACTTTTAGCCTGCATAAGTTACGATGTCATATATAGTAAACTGGCAGTTCCAATTGGGGGACCGCGTCAGTATAATATATCCTCCTCCTCCTTGCCATGTGCCGATGTCTCGCAACTGTTGTCACTGCATCCTTGGCACGGTGACTCAACCAGCGCGCCCACGTGAGTCATGAGAATCGACACAATCGACGCGAGAATCGCCGATTCTGATGTTGTTCCTCCTCGCGAGGAGGAACAACGATTCAGACCGATTCTCGGTTTTGATCGATTCTGGACCGATTCTCATCCCGGAATCGATGTCAGAATCGCTTGTTGAATCGAACTCAGAATCGGCCTCCTCAAACCGCTTTGACCTCCCCTATTGTCTAGCCTCGACCGATTCCGAGTTCCATTTTGGCGTTGCGTCCGAGGAGGAGTTATGATTAAATATGACCTTGCTCATAATTGTGAGCGCAGAAATGACCCAGATCATTTATAACACTGACAGAAGAAAAGGATCCCACGGCACACTAGCCTTGTTGGGGGCAGGTACGGTGCACTCCACAACAAGTCATGACCATTCTCCGATCCTTAGTCACGATTGAACCTAGTTCTCACAAGCCACCAAGCAATCCACAAATATCGTCGATTGTCCACAACATTAATCCCTCAGTTGCAAACGTTACATGAACTTAGCCCCTTCTATGATTCATCAGCCGCTTTAGTTTTACGTGTCCTTCTATCCTCAAGAACGTCGGAACCGAACACGGCTCGGGCGCCGTGGGGCCGGGCCCGGAAACATACGTATATAAGGAGTCCGATTTCGCTGGAACCGCACATTTTGTCATCTGAAGACCGTCTCTCAGAGCAAACAGTGAATCTGCCTGAAAGCCATAAAGTCGTCCTGACCAAGTCCTAACAGACGCCGACCTTTCGTTATCAGATCCAAGATGCCGTCCCAGACGGACAGGATTCACAGGGAGCTCACGCAATGCCAATACTGTTACGAGTACTTATGGAATCGTTCTTTAATATTCTTGTACACCCAAATTTTGCGACCTCGAAATTTACGGTCGCCGTGGTACGTTCATCGGGGTGATCCCCCAATGCCACCGTAGCTAGCTTCCTTGCAGACTGAAGTTTGTCTCGGTCACCTTCATCCCCAGTTTCACAGAAAGAGCATCGAGTACCTTTAACTCAGAGAGAGACGGCCGGCTGCTTCCGAGGTGGCCACATCAACAGTAAGCTTTCAAATTGCACAAGACTTGCCTTCGCTTCGCTCCGGCATATGCTTGCCCGCTGACGAACTTTCGATAGTCCCCAAAAATATAAATTCAAGAGAGCCCTACGTAAGACGACGCCGGGAATTCATCGCCAGAGTTGGGGTATATATTTTACGATATAGCTACGCAGACCGAAATGGTACCTACGCCAAATTGTACAGACCTGTTCGTGGTCGACGAGCTCGCAGTGAGGAGCCGCCGAGCAAGATAGAGAGCAGTTAAAATGTAATAGCCGGGGAGATCGTGCTGGAAGACATAGGCAATACAGTCGAAGTCATGATAACCCATAGCTGTCGGTCACGGCCTGGGGCTATGGGTTTTAGGGTGGTATGGGTTCCCAGGACTTCAGAAAAAAATCGTCAAAAAAGCAAGATTTTGATTGTTTCGTGTATTTCTAGTACCTACACAGTGCAGAAGAGAAAAAATCAGTAATAGACGTCTCTACAAGAGAATTCACTTGTTCTAAACAGGTTTGACGTGAAAATCGACCGAGGATGGTTTCCATTTGCCGCGCAAACGTATCACCGCTCTCCCCAACGTAGCGCCGAAGGATCGCGGAGGCTCGGAGGACTTCATCTCGAGTGGGACACGGATCCTTGTCGACGTAGTTGTCGTCATCGCCCCCATTTACCTCCCTGTCCTGCTCTCCGGCACGCTTTTCTTAAACGGCATTTTTTATCTCCTCGTCCGTGAGTTGCTCGTTAACCTGTTCTTCAGCCATGTTCACCAATTCTTCAAGATCGAGCATGTTGGCCGTCTGAAGAACACCTGTGAGCCGCTTCAGCTTAGCGAGCAGCTTCAAGGCGTGCCATGCCGCGCTCAAAATCTGAGGCCGTTTCCAGCTCCTGGATGAGCGCGCATTCGTCCACATCGTTTGCATCATTATCGAGCCAGTGCTCTTCTTCGTCGGAAATCTTCTCTTTTCGCGCGAGCCGTGCCAAGAGCGCATCCTTCCTCGATTTTTGGGTCCCCTGAAACGACGTCAGGCCACGTTTTATAGCGTCGAGCTTCAGCTTTGCCACGGGCAGAGAACAAAGGGCTATTTTACGAGTTGAAAACGGCTTTAGGTATGGGTTTGACCCCCCGCCATGGGTATCAGGTATGGGGTTTAAGAGCTATGGGTTTTTCGTACTCAGTACACTACTAACATTGAAGGTGAGGCCCCAAAATCTATGGGTTAGAAGGAATTATAGGTTATCTCAGCTATGGGTTATCATGACTTCGACTGTAAGTACTTCGTCTAGTGACAACGACTGATTATGGATATCACCGAAGCATCCGAGGAACGCTGGCGAAGCAGACTGCGATGGAAATGAACAAATTAATGTTGAATGTTGAAAGGAGAACTCACTCGATATCCCTAGACGCACGTAGGCGGGAGAGGTCAGCGTACAGCCATGAGAGGAGTGACCCGAGAGCGCGCACAGAGGGTGAGTCGACCTGAGCAAAACTGACCTGGAGGGTAAATCGGGTACGTTGTATGAAAGGCAGCGAAGACAGAAGCGCACCTTGCTCCTCTTCTTTACTGGTTCCTATATCAACAACGGAGAGTTTATCCTGAGTGCCGATACCACCAGAACTGCAGGCAGGAAGTCAGCTCAAAAAGCAGAAGAAACAAACGGAGCGGAACAAAACCTCAATCAATAACAGGGATGATGGGCCGCAGAGGTATCAGAATGAAGGTGTCTAACGAGTTGAGCGCCAGGAATCGCGGCAGTAACAGATCTTGTTCGGAGTTTTGCAGTCTCGCAAGCAGCAGCTGGTCATTTCTATGAAGCTCCAGAAGTCTTCACTCAATCTTGCGTCGATTGCGCTTGGAGTTGCAACTGAGCATTCCGTAGTCTCGAATCCTCGGTCGTTGAACCTTGAGGGCTTGGTACTTTGATGTTGCGGAGGGCGTGCGTCATGGAGGGCAATTAAGCACCGGTTCGATGGAGAGCCGCTGGTTGGTGCGATTGAACAGGGCAGGTGCGCAGCAGGCGTCAAGCGGTGTTGCGATTAAGCTTCGAGCGATGCTGTGGTAGTCCTTGCTCTTGATGGTCGCCGTATGATGAGCCACGTTTGATTCATCGAAGACGGTTGTTCAGCAGCGTCTTGAGGGGGCAGGACAGCTACCGAGTGACGGGCGAGAGTCAACTTGAAGCTTGCAGTATCTTGATATATCCGAGAATGGTCATTCAGAACCGTATGGAGGGGAGTATAACATTTGGGACGGGGTCAGAGGCGGGGATGATGATGGGGGACGGAAAAAAGGCTGCACCAATAAGCAAGCCGACGGGGAAACAGATTTAGTACAGTAATCTGTGCGTGGTGTGAGCCCGGGTGAAAGTGAAAGATGGTGAGAATCTCACCAAAAATATCTAAAGCAGCGGGTAGGTTGTGGAAATGCGAGCGCAGACCTAGGAAGGCAGCGTGAAATAGTCTTACAACGCAATCTGGAGAGGCATCAGCCCGGAAACATTCAGAAAACGCACCGACAGTATTCAGAGGAAAGCCGTGAAGTCCGTAGTGAGAGTAGAGCCGCGATATCTTGCAGAGCATTGGTTGAGCCCAGAAACGAAATGAATCAGATTGGCTGTGAGTATTAAAGCTAGAAAATAAGCGGGATGTGCCTGCGGACTTCGTATCATCTTTAATGGTGGGGCACGAAAGGGGCCGGCAACACCTGCTCACCAACGTGATGGACACGTGATGTCGTAGGGGGGAGAGACAAAGCAATCGTCAGCGGACCCTACGTACGCGTATACAAATCTTTGTCAGATGAAGATGGCGTCTTAATCAGCGTGTGTGGGAGCTCCTTTCACCATACTTTAAGAACCTTGATACGCACAGGCCTCCCGAGAACATACGTATATCAGAAAGTTCACGAAGTTCGCCGTGAACTACGTGAAGTACCTGAACTGCATGAAGTGATGGGTGAAGTCCGTCAATTACTGAGTTGGTATTTGTCATGTTTGGTTACCACAGCCACACCCGCCTCTTCGTCCTGCCTCCAGCATCCCGCCGCGTTTATCGCTCTTTGCCATCACTCCCGCCTAGCTCGAAAATGCTGCCCATACATGGAAATCCCTGCTAATGTCCTCTCCACCCGATTTTGTCCCCAAATAAATGCTCGGAGTCGACAGGATTTGGCAATTAAATATAACGCACACAACACCCTATCCGACCGCCATCCGACGGCCGCGAACGCGCGCCTTCGCGTTGAGCGTGGCCGCCGTCACAACGCCAGCATTGCGCGTGGACAAGGCAGGCCCGTTTACCGGCAAGCTTGCTGGTGCACCCACGGTCCTTGATCTTTGCGCGCCAGCACGCCGCCGGCGCCACCCGCTGTATCTCGCAGTTCCCGCGCGCTCTCTGTCCCCTACCATATAGCAATGTCATGTTGTCGCAGGAGGGTGGGCTGCTCGCCGTCGCAGATGACGGTATGGGTACCCAGTAGAATTAGTTAATAAAATGGTGTTAATGCTCCGCTGCCGCCGCCATATCTCCAGACTGCATGGTACTAGGAGTTATTGTCTCTTTGCCCGCACTAAGGCGTGCTAGAGGGTAGCGCACGTCGGGAGGGCGCTTGAAGCCAGACCCTGCCAAATGAGGAAGTTCACGGAGTTCACACAGTTTTGTGAAGTCCACGGGCACGCCGTGCACTTTTCGATTCAAGGATTTACTGGGCCTCCCCGCACTACTATGTCCCAACAAGCCCTCGTCCTCGAGTCCAAGCAAGGTCCGTTCGTACTCAGCACGCGCCCGATCCCTGCACCCGGCAAGGGCGAACTCCTCGTGAAGGTGCGCGCTGCGGGCCTCAATCCCGTCGATTGGAAGATCCAGGCGTACGGAGTCTTCATCGAGAGGTTCCCCGCTGTGCTGGGCTCGGACATCGCCGGGGAGGTCGAGGGTGTGGGAGAAGGCGTTGGCACATTCAACAGGGGCGATAGGGTGTGCGTCTCTCCCTCGTCAAGTACGCAGCTGCTGCTGAATCCTTTGCAGATTCTTCCAGGGGGCATACCACGACAACAACTTGGGAGGGTTCCAGCGGTATGCGGTGATCCCTGCTGAGATCGCTGGGAAGGTACCACTCGCCCTACTTGAACCACACCAACGCGCTAAAACTCCCCGGCCTGTAGATCCCCGCCAACATCACCTACTCACAGGCTGCGAGCATCCCCGTGACATTTGACACGGCCGCCATCGGGCTCTTCGGACCCAAGCCCATCGGTGCGGGGCTCGAATCTCCTTTCGACCGGAAAGCGCGCTATGCAGGCCAGCCCACCGTCGTCATTGGCGGCGGCGCGTCCGCGGGGCAGTTCGGTGCGTCTTCCATACTGCAACACCGACGTACCCATACTGACGAAGCGCTAGCCATCCAGCTCCTCAAGCTTGCAGGGTTCTCCCCGCTCATCGTGTACGCCTCCGCCAGGCACACGTCGTACCTCACGCCCCTCGGCGCGACGCACGTCGTCGACCGCGCCACGACCCCGCTCGCGGAGCTGCGCAGTGCGGTGCAGGCGATAACTGCCGCTGAGATCGCAGTCGTGTTCGACTCGGTCGGCTCTAAGGATGCGCAGCAGGCAGGGTTCGACATCCTTGCCGCGGGCGGGACGCTCGTGACCGTGCTCCCGGCCGCGGTGCCGCCGACGGACGCGAAGCGCGTACTCTCAGTCGCCGGCTCCGTGCACCCGCCGACGCATCGCGCGTTCGGGCGTGTGATCTGGGAGTACCTGCCGGGGCTGGTTGCGGACGGGCTCGTTGTGGTACGTTGTGAGCTGTCGAGAAATCTTTACAGGTAACTGATGCGTTGGGCAGCCGAACCGCGTGGAGGATTTACCGGGAGGGCTGGAGGGCATCGTGGGAGGGTTGGATAGACTGCACAGGGATGAGATCAGTGGGACCAAGTTGATCGGGCTCCCTTGGGGGACACCGGCATGAGACGGCGGGGAAATTTCTGTACTTTGTAAAGTCGATTCTGGGACGTTCAGATTGTAATTGTAATTCTTTCAAACTGGGCTTATGTTCCAGCTTAAGAGACGAGCGAGAACATCCCCCATCTGCGTCCTTCTGTGCCCTCTGCGACGCAAACCGCACGATTAACCGGGACATGCATACTCAGACTTTGTGGTTGACATTCAACCAATATCGGGCTCATCACAGCTGCTTTGATGAATCGTTTCAAAAGCCTCACTTTGCCGCTCCCCGACCGATCTCTGGAGATGAAACTTTGTTTTTGGCACAGAGAGATAAACTACATGACAGCAAGAGCTACATCGCATCGCTAAAGCAATAAAAATCTCTGGGAAAGGAAGATTACATGTAGGTGAAAATCACATGATGAACCGCAACGACGTGTCCTACCGCCATATCAGTTATGAACGCGGGAAGGAAGGACGGGAGGAGGGAAAGAGAATGAGTGAATGGAAAAACAGGGATGCACGATGGGATGCGAGCTGCTGCGGCTTCTGGCTGAACTTGGGGTGCAGGATAATCCTGTGTGCGGCACGCGTTAGCTCTCTCTTTCTCTCACATACATACAAGAAAGAAAAGAAGAGCTCTGATTCTCGGGATAGAAAGGGAAGAGGGTAAGAGGAAATGAAGGTAGACGCACCGGATATTATGCAGAATCTCCTGGTACGACTGATTCGGGTGCATCTCTGTTCCACCCATAGCTCCGCGGCATATCAGCGTAGCAGAGGTACGTACCGATGGCTTTGATAAATGCCTGTCCGAGCGTCAGCGAGCCGAAATTAAAGCGCAGGGGGGAGGGAAAGGAGGGTAGACGAGGAAGAACGATGGGGACTGAGGAGAGAGAGGAAGAACACGGAAGAACACGCACATGACTCGCCGCGCCGACCGCCACGCCCCCCGCGAACGTGTCCGCGCTCGTCTGGCCGTCCTTGCACCCCGAGAGCGAGATCACGTCCGCGGGCGTCGCCTTGCGCGCCCGAGCGTGGGCGGAGACTTGCCGGCGTCTAAGGCGCCAGTGGGAGTCGTACTACGCGAGGGTGAGCACTGACGGGGAAGTTACATGAGAATGGGGGGGAGGCAACGCACGATGTAGGGCAGGTCGGGCACCAATCGGACACGGTTCCTGAGTGGCAGGACTACAATAACCACGTCAGCGCAGTATCTCACGGATTCATGAAAGGATGGTGAAAAGGCACACGTACATCGAATACGGGCAGTGAGCCGACACCCAGCGGGGAGGGGCTTGACCTGTGCCAGAGACGCGTCAGTTTCATTCCTTCAGTTAGAAATGGGAGGACGGGAGAAGAGGGTGGTACTATTATGGCGTGCATTTCCTGTGAGAGTAGTCAGTGAGAGGAAGTGCGAGACAGGGGCAAAACAAGGAGCGAAATGAGCAGTCATGCTGGCGGTCAAATTTGTGATTCGGATTCGGAAACAAAACGCCGGAGAAGAGACAGAAAGGAAGGAAGGACATCATCAACGATATGTCCCGCGCGCTTGTAGTCCACCGAGTAAATCACTGCGCAAAAGAGTACAACCATCGGCCAGAGAACGACCATCAAGTCCTGCGTGTTAAAGCTCGTTGCGTTGGGATACTGGCCCCGCGCGCCAGTGTGGTTACCGACAGAAAAGGGGCCGCGGACGAGCGTGCGAGCTGCGCTGGAAGTGCGCTGTGCCGCCATTGTTCTGCGGGAGGGCGGAGGGACACCGCCAAAGCCGTCCATGGCAGGAGCAGAAGACCCATGCACAGGGGCTCGTGGCGCCGGCGGTAACACGATGTCGGGCTGCACAGGGAGAAAAGGGGAGCTGAAGAGGTACGGGTGAGCGATGCCAAGGGAGAAGGACACGAGAGCGTACTCGAGAAGTAGTGAATGTGACATTAACACAGTGGGACAAAGGACAGGATGTTTGCATATCCCAGGTGCGTGTAGACTGGAGGACAGTGGAAGGAGTGAATCGAATGAGTGTGAACAAAGAAATAACAACTTGCCTCTGAGGCGAAACCCCCCACAGCCAGTCGCAGTGCAAGGCCCTCTGCGTCGCGAGTAATTGCGATTGTTAACGTCCATGGCAGGGGGCTTGTGGGAGAAATAAGCATGCTGGCATGCCTCGCAGGGCTCGGTAGGGGAACTCGGAAGCTACAAAAAAGGAATTAGTGCGTGCGACACAAATGAGAGGGGGAAGAGGGCGAAATGCAAGGGATGAGACTCACGTTACGGAAGACATTTTGTCCTGCAGTGGCGTCCCACTGAACACCGACCATGCCGCACAGGCAGTGCACTGAGAGCATTGTCCACGAATGTGCGCCAGGCAGACATGAGAGCGAGATGAGAAGGTCGAGGACAGGAGACGTGGAGTCAGTACATAGGGGTCAGGGCGGGGCCTGGCAACACCATATGCTGAGGGCCTAAATTTAGCAATGCGCAGTTCGCACGGGGCGGGATCGCCGGGTGTCAAGTGCGTGATAGGGCGGGACATGTGAATGGGAAAGATGAAATGTCGAGGAACGCCAAGAGATCAAGAAGCGAAGCTTGAATTCGACATGTTGAAGGATATTGACCGGCCTCAACATTTCTCGAGATGTTGAAAAAAATTGACATTTGGAAAAAAATCGACATGTCGAATACAAATCGACATTTCTATAAATGTCGGGAAATCAAGTTGAGATGTATGGAAATGTCGATGAATGTTGATGATTGTATAGATATATTCATAAATGTCGATGAATTGAGGGCCCGGAGCAAAGTCGAAGGACTTTTGTCCAATAAGGGCCTTCATAAGTCCCCACGCATGCCTCATCTACGCAGCGATATTCCGGTGTCCCGAGGCATACACGTTCCCGACAGGCGCTCCCGGACTCATTGCAGTGGACACCCACACATGTCCCGTAGACTTGGGGGGATCCCCGGCCTTCGCGACGAAGCTGCTCCCTCACATTCTCGTCGCTCTTCGGGTACCAGGTCTGCAGCGGGCGTTCCTAAAATTTATCGCATCAATTTCATTCTAATCTTCAGTCACCGCGCATACCGAGTTTGGGTGCCTCGTCACAGGTGGCAAGACCACCTGAATCCCGTCGTCCGTGGCGAGGTCTGGCTCGGCCGACAGCGAATTGTCACCCAGCTGGTAGGTGAAATCTGGATCCATACGCGCCTGACTCGCTCTTGGTACCAACGGCTCGCATCAGCAACACTAGAGGGGCCTGCGGTGTCCTCCAAAACCCCCTAGCTGCGTCCTTAGTCGTCGGTCGTCCGGCGTGCGATACGCCTCCTGTGTCGCCGTCGCACCGACGACGAGTTGGGGCACTCTCTGCCGGCGCTTGTGGGACTTCTCGATACTACCCGCCATTGATCAGCGAAGCAGATAGCCGGGGGGGAGGAGGGCGAAAGCTGTAAAACCGAGCGAAGACTGAGTCCGGCGACTCAGGAGTGACCACCGTATAGCGATGCAAGAAAATATTGATGTTGCGCCTATCACGCGCTTACCGACAACGGCATCAGGTCCGTGTCCTCACATCGAGGGCCTGCACAACAACGATATGTCGATGCCATGAAGCGCGTCTCCTCGATGTTGTTTCAGAAATTCGATTTGAAGTGGGCGATGAATTAGATGCGCCAAATTTATTCTCATTCATAATTTAGTACCTGCTTTGAGATTATCCATTGCTGTTCAGCGCGAGATCTGACCCAATGCCTGGAAGACCCATACACACCTGGAAGGCTTGAACTTTGAAGTGAGAATGCGCAGATCTACGCACTCGATCTGACATCAGGCGCCCATCAAGCGCTCGTTCGTTCGGGCCGGGGATCATGTGAGCCAAGGTATGGGTCGGGGTACGGCCACTCAAAAAAAAATTAGAATAAACACAATCACATTTCATAAGTAGATAATATCATTTGAGATTCGTCGCTAGTCGAAGTCAAGGTAAATAAGTGGGACGGGTGGGGGAGGGAAAATCAGGCCGGCGAAGGAATACGGCACCCTGCTGTCGTCCCGCCAGAAGGGGTAGTCGTATTCGATGCTTTGCTCCTCGCCGTAGTGGCGGAATGGCGCCACGTGCATGAGCTGTGAGCAGTCGGGACAGGACCATTGCTTTTCCAGCCAGAGGCGGATACATACATAACAGTGACTGTGCCCGCAAACGTACCTGCAGGCTAATGTTAAGTACACCATTCGCCGACAAATACAGAATAAAAACTGGGACGCACGACACGGGATGCGACTTGATGCTGAAACAAATGGTGCAAACGTGATGCGGTTTGGGCGTAGCGAGGACCGGCGGACGTGCGTCGTCGTTGTATAGAGTAGCCTCTGTAAGTAGCTCCTGCCGCGGCACGCGGTATCCAGACTGAGAACGAGTTTGGGCAACGTGCGGTTCCCGGGTGTGCCTGCTGGCCCAGCGCGGGTGTGCTACCGAGTGAAAAACCTCGTTGCGCGCAAGCAAAGTCGACGCCACCGTACGCAAGGGTCCTGAGGTAGCCGCCGGGGAGGGCGAAGTTGACCACCTGATCAGCGATGACGGTCCTCGGTAGATCTTCAGATTGCGTGGCGGCACTGCCGTACTCGTTAGCTCACCTTTCTGTCTGACATTGAGCCAAGCCTTACGTTCTCGAACGCCCCCACGGTTGTCCTTCTTAACGTGACGTGGTTTTGAGAGATCCTGTCAAACTGGTAAAGGAAGCACTCACGAAGCGTCTTCGCTCATCGCCCGGCCGTGAATCGCGGCCGTTCATCCTGCAAGCTTCGAGGGAGAGAAGAATGGATAGAAGCACACGTGACAAGTCTGGATCTTTCCTTATTGGGCTCCTCGTAAACGATTCCTACCAACGATTTCCGGTGAGTTTTCGAATTATCTAGCCCAGCCCACCTTCAGAATTTCTCGTTTAATCCCTATTCTCAGCGCGATGCCTGCACTCGACCCCGCCCAATATTGTATGGCGCTTTACCTGTGTCAGAGAAACCTCGCCCCACCGCCCGGAGAAAGGTACCTGGGAATGGATTTCATGGATTACACCAGGTGCGTGCCAACTCTCGGAGACCTCGTCCCATCTATTCACTCACCGGCGTGCTTGGCCTTTGTCTAGTTGGCTCCTAGATATTGGTGCCCGGAATGAGCCGCTGGAGGCAATCCTCAAGCTCCTTAAAACCGGCGAAGATGAAGATATTCCACCCCTGGTTCCGGACGAATATTCGGAACACGCTTTTGAGACAGTTGTTGCTCGTCCGCGCTTTGGAGCCGCAGGATGTGGTGCCAGCGTTCCCTACGCCAAACTCTAGAAGCGCCGTTCGCCATCTCACTCGTTTGCGCCATCCTTGCGTTCCTAAATATGATTCTGGCTTCGCATCGGTTATGTCGTCCATGTGTGACCCGTACCCCTGGTCCATATTTACATTTCTGCCTTTTTGTTACTCTCGATGTTACTCCTGCGCTCTGCCACCCAATGTGATTTTTTTGCTCATACCACCCCTGGCGAGACTTCAATTGGAGGGTCAGAAAGTTCCCCAACAACCTCAGAGTCCTTCTCGCCCCAGAATCCCGCAAGTCTTAGCCTGTTGAACACGATATTCGTTGCCGTCGTCGGCGGCGTGCAAAGTCGCCTTTTGCTCCCTCCCTTGCGCTCCAGGGGTGCGCGGCTAGTGGGACATGGTTCACAAGCATAAACGAAGTGTATTTACATTGTGCATCCACCACCGAGTTGCTCGGGCCAGGGGCTCTTGAGAAATGGGGGTCGCAAGTCGATGTGGCGCACTCATTGGTTAGTTGCCGATGAGAACAACCTTGTCCCACAAAATAAGCGCGGCCCAGATGAACCAGATAACTAAAGGGAAGTGCTCACCCGGTGTATATCTTCCTTTACGCCCAAAAAATCTAGACTTATGGAGACGTACGTAGGTCTGTGCCCGACACACTCCGAGATGTAAGGGCGAACGAGCCATCCTCAGGTCGAAATACACCTTGACAAAATTATTTTCCTATCGACCTCAAAATGTTGTGTGGGGCATCCGGACGACCCCAAAAACCATTATACCATGCTGTCCCGAGCCCTGGAGCAGAGTAAATTGGCAGAATACTGAAGCACGGCAGACTTACCTAAGCTCATTAGGCCCGATTAGCAAAACTAGCCCTTAGACGCCCGTTAAACGCCTGTCGGACCGCGGTCCGACTGGCGGATTTAGACGGAAAAGCCTGATGCAGTAATCTCATTTTTGCATTGACCACCACATCGCCCTCATGCCAGCTCCTCGAACCTTCAAGACCCACGAGGATCACTTACGCTATATCTTGCGCCTCAAGAGCTACTGTGATTACCGTGCAAGGCAGGCACATTCTGCCCTCCCCTCCCCGCACGCGCTCATAACTTGCACAGGCACCGCGAGAAGTGCCGTGCTGCAGGACGGGAGCGCATGGCGCGTTTGAGGGCGAAACCCACTGAGGAACAACGCGCGCGGCATTGCGAGGCACAGGCGCGGTACAAAGAAAGGTACGAGCAAGTCCTGGAATAACCGGCAGCTGACGGTGTCGGACTCAGGTTCATTGAACGGATCGCCCATCGAGCGCGGCGTGCTACCGTCAAGAAAAATGCCGCCGCCGGGAAGGAGACAAAATTGCGTCCCAAAGCACGCCAGTATTGGTCTGATATAGAACTCACGACTAGCGAGTCCGAAGAAGAGGACCGTGACGACGAGTGGTGAATATTAGCCAGTGCAATTAGGGTTGGACACGGGTCGACCCGCGGGTACCAGGGCGCCAACCCGTACCCGGACCCGCGATTTTCCGTACCCGGTACGGGTCGGGTCCAAAACCCGTACGGGTCTACCCGCGGGTGGCGACCTACCCGCGGGTTTGGAAACCCGCGTACGGGTCCTCTACTAATTGAGCATTAAAATTGTATCCTTGAAAAGAAAAAAATGTGTCTGGATGGGAGACACAACCTCAGTGAAGGTTCACATCCAGCTTTATGAAAATGTAGTAGAAGTAAAACCGAAAATTGCTGCAAACCTGTCAATCATTAGAAAAAGGTGAAGTCAAAGCTGCACACAGTGTAAAATATGTTCCCACTGGTAGAATGTGACATAGATATATGTACTTCCATCAAATATACCACCATCTTCCGAGTGATTTAAGCCTCCAAAACACCCCAATTTGGACCCGTGAAAACCCGCGGGTTTTCGGGTCGGGTACACGGAAATGGCGCGGGTTGAAAAATGTCAACCCGTACCCGTACCCGGGAATACCCGTGGGCCAAACCCGCGGGTAGACCCGGTACCCGTGTCCAACCCTAAGTGCAATACATATGTATCTAGTCTAGCTACTATGCACACTGCATACACTCCTCCGAGTCCTCGTCCTCTCGAATTCGGGCGATGTATTCTTGGTACTGAGCCTCAGCCTCGGCCTCGGCATCCTCCCTTTCAACTGGGGCCAGCCACTCTTTTTCGCGTGAGTTTCTCGCGTAGGCGCCTACTTCTGATCCTGCGGCACCTGGAATTGCCCAGAATCATGGGGATTAGCACGCTATTAATCGAGAGAAATGGCGTTAGGAAAGCGAGTGTGACTTGTCTTCGGGGTCTTGGGGATCGCAGAATGTGCGTAAAGGCAAGTTCCACTTGCGTGCGGGCCACCGGTGGGTAGGGAGAGCCATGCGAATGGACGGCGCACGTGAGTGCACCATCGATCAGCTCACCACTCTTCTCCCCACTAACATGTCTAGTCAGCCAACGAAGCTTGCTCCAACCAACTTGCCAGTGGAGGAGCTCGTCATGGACGACCGCGGGGTCAAGGATCCCCGTTACTACTGCCTGCCGCCATTTCGTGGGGACCCGTCGCACCCATCGCCGCGACCGTAAGGGGGATTTCCGTTTCATTTGGTCGCCCAGGGCCGTTGCGTGGGGATCTTCGACAATTGGTGAGTCGTACACTGCAGGTAGAGCAACATTCAGCGCCCGAACTGATGACTGGTAGGGTGGAGGCCAAGGCTAGTCTTACCGGCTTCCCTGATCACAGTAACCAAGGATGCCACACTGAGGAAGAGTGCATCGAAGTCTGGCAGCGCCTCTGCGTCCTTGGCGTTCACCCCCACCCTGTCAATCCGGCCTTCTTCAGCCCTCCGAGTGTGAGCGCTTCGGCGTTGGTGAATACTTCGCCGCGCAAGTCCGCACGTCCGAGCGGCGTGACAACCGTGAAGCATGGGGACAGCCCCACGAAAGGACAGCCGCCATCCCCCATCAAGCGGGAAGGTACATCCTCACGCGGGGGTGCGGCGACAGCAGAGCTACTTCGTGATCTGTGAGTGGCGACATTGTTTGCGTAGATTGAGACTGATTGAGGGGAAGGAAAAAATACGCCAGTCCAATACTACCCACCCCGGGACCAAGCCCTTCAAGGGCAACGCCAGGAGCGCAGGATGACTCATTCGTCAATTTCGCCATTCGGGGCCTCGGGGTCGTCTCGAGCAGCGCGTAAGCAAGTAGTCCAGGTCAATTATGAAATTCTGACTAGGATCTGCTTCAGCGAGCGCAGCCAGCAGCGTTACCTCGAGCTGCAGCGCCGCGGTGAGGAGCCGGACTTCATCATCACGCGGAGCTTCGCCCAAGCTTCGTTATTTGCGTTGGATGACGAGGACGAGGAAGATCAGACTGGGGGAACCTGAGGGTATGTATACTCATGGCGCTGGGCGGGCTGATCGCGGAATGAATTCTCTGTTTCAATTTTTTTGCCATAATTCTGTACATGTATTGAGGGTGAAATCGTGATTTCTGTTTATTTTCTGATGGAGATTTGCGTGAGACGCAATGCTGCACGTGAAACATAAACCTACACTCTCCAGGGTCCCAATATGCCCTGTGCCGGAACAGCTGCCCGCCGACGCGAGCATGAAGGACGATCGCCAGCCAAACCCGGGAAGGTCGGCTGGGTGCACGGCACGAAACTGCCCTTCTTCCAGGCGCACAAGGACGAATTTCTGGCAGCCGCGGAGATTAAAGGCACGGGCGTGTTCTACGAAAAAATCGCGCACCTCTATCTGGCAAAATACGGATACAATCTGGACTGGCACGAGGACCTCCACTCCGACCAAGACGTCACTGACGATGTGGACCCCACCGAGGATGTGAACAGTTTGGATCCCGAAGAGGCGGAGCGGCGGAACATGTTCTTCAAGAAATTGAAGCAGGTACGTGATTCCGGCGGCGTCCCAGAGAATGAGTTACTTACAGCAGATGTTCCAGAAAATAGGCTTTTGGTACAACACCCAATACGGTGGATCTGTGGAGAAAAAGAAGAACAAGACATCATTCAAGGCCCTCTTCGACAAGCCTGAGCTAGAACCGCCCGCGCCTGTGAAGCCGCGGATCTTCCACTTCTACTCGCGCCGCTTCTACCAGGAGCGCGTCAAGCCGCGCGTCACGGCGCGTTGGGCCGCCTTGTCGCGCCTCGAGAACCCGCCCAAGGAGATCACGGTGCGGAACGCCGTGACGAAGGAATGCCGGGCGTCGGAGAGCGATACATTCAAAGCGGAGGTGGAGGCGGCGCTGGAGAGCGAACACAAAGCTGCGATGGACGTGTACGCCGTCGCGACGTCTGGAGAGGCGCCGACCACCGCCGAGGAATACAACGTGTGAGTTTATCCTGTAAATCAGAAAGGGGTCGGGTTAGTCTGATACCCTGTCTAAGAGCCTTGAACAACGCTGCGTACTATCTTCAGCCATTTGCGAACACCGCGCACGAGCGGTATGGGATGAATGTCGCGATTTTGCTATGCGGTCCAATTCCCGATCGCGGGGGAAGAATTGAGATGCGAAGGTGATGTTATGTTTCTTATGATAGCTGCTGGCTGAACGTCGTCGGGCAGTGTGCACGCGGGAATGTCGAACGGATTGGTGCCCCGCATCTGGAGTGACTTCGACCGCGGTGGGTTTGACGCGGCGCAGCGCAGCTTCGTTCAGTTCTCGCATCAATGCTTCAGTAAGAGGATGGTATTGTGTCTCGAAAATAATACTGATTTACTAGTACCGTAGGTGAAGTGGAGTGTTGCGCACGAAGCCTGAACGGAATCCCGATGGCGAGCGGGGACGCGGACCAGGCTGAGGGCATGACAGTACCGCCCACGCCGCCTCCCGCGACAACAACGATAGCGGGCGAGCGTGGAAGCACCCCACCGCCGCCGCCGCAGACCACCATTACCCCGCCCCCCAACCCGTCACCGAGTATGGCGTCTCCTGCCGTGTCGCCTGTGTTGCTAGATCGCCCGTTGGGCCAGGAGTTGCTGGATGGACTCGAAGACCAGGACGTCCGAAACGGAGGCCAGCCGCTGCTCAGCTTTGGCGGGGAGCGTGCGGTAAGCCTCGGGCAAAACCTCCTAGGCGACGGGATGGGCGACGACTTCGACTTCAGCTCGCTAATCCCTTCACATATGTGGGTGGGCGGGCTTCCACAAGAACCTAAGATTGGCCGTGCCCTCGGCGCTGAGCTCGCGCAGCTGCCCGATGACGAACGTGCCCAGGAGATTGTGAAGCTACGCCTGATGACGGAGGAGCAGGTGGAGAAGGCAAACGACTTTGCGCGCGATAGGCTTCTTTTCGCACGGATGGGTCGCGGAATACCAGCCCCGATCGCTGTCGATCTGTCGTCAGACCCCGAGGACGAGGGAGAGGGAGAGGGAGAGGGACGCACGGAGACGCATCAGCAGGGGGCGCCAAAGAAAAGCCGCCGCCCAGCGACGGAGGCTACGCCCACCTCGACGCAGAACGTGCAAACGGCGGAGCAGCCACGACCCCGCCCGCGACCGCTCAATAGATTGCAGCGGCCTGAAGAGAATCGGGAGGCAGAGGGCCCTTTGCAAGATCCGGGCCCGAACCCCCAACTCCAACGCCCGGAGGTCAATCGCGAGGCGGAAGGGCCCTTCGCGCGTCCAGGTGCGAGTGCTGGAGGAGAGCCCACGGGTGACGAGCAAGATGCAGCGCGCACGCGACAGGAGGTGGTGACGCCGGACGAGGGTGGGGAGCCTGCATGGTGCGACGTGCAAGACAAAGAGAAGTGGACATCGGAGTTGGTGAACGCGTTTGGCGGCTTCGCGTGCGGGAAGACCTGGGGAGGCGCGTCGTGGGGGAAGTGCGTGGGGCTGCTGCTGGAACTGGAGCGGAGGCATGACTTCCCGGACAAGGGAATGCTGAAAGCACCGTGGGGGAAGGACGAGCGCCCCAAAGAGGTGACGGACTTCATGGCGTTTGCGCGGCGCTGGGGAAACCCATTCCCGCTTCAGACGGAGATCGGATCGAGGGAGAAGGAAGGGAGCTTTGCTGCGAGATGGTGGACTTGGTGGGAGGTCGGCCAACCTGCGGCGCGACTGAAAGGAGAAGACGGGTGGGTGGCACCGAAGGAAATGGACGCGAGTGAGTGGGAGGAGATGAGCAAGCGGCACGGCCGAAATGGTATGCTCCTGTATATTGGTGGGCTTCTGTGGTGGGGTGAAGCAGCCACAGGAGACGAGGAGCGAGCGAACGAGCTCCTCGCCGACTGGCGTCTTGCCGTGCAGGACGTGTGTTTGGTGTTGGAGGAAGTGGTGAAGGCTGTGGGTCCCACGTACGTTGACTTGACGGCTTGAGAAACGAAGTTACGGGATACTGATCCACCTTACAGCCGCCCAGGCGCCAAAACCACGAAAACGAGGAAGCAGAATACTCCCGCCGCCTCTGTCCTGACGCCAGCCGTTGCGACGCGCTCAAGGAAGCGCAAGAGAGCCGACGCAAGTCCTGAGGGCGAAAAGGAAAACGCCGCGCCAGCGCCTAAGTGAGCGTTTCCAAATAAGGAAGGACTTACGCTGACCGCGTTTTTTGTAGACGCCGCAAACACTCCTCACGAGGGTAGACGAGGGTCTTTTCTTTCTAATTCTCAATAGCAATTACATGTGTAGTGTCGTCTTTCTGTCTTACATATGGTTTTTTGTTGCAAGCGGACTCTGTCCGCGTAAAAAAGGTTCATTACAATTCGTTCTGAAGGTACATTGCAATGAGGTACGGAGGATAGAAGTACGCGATATGCTAAGCAAGACTTTGTTGAAATTCGAGCTAAATACAGGCAGGAGGGCATTAGTTTAAGTGGCACAGTGCAAAGGAAGAATGAGAGTGGTACCTTCTTGAGCGAGCGCCTGGGCTTGAATACTATCGTCCGCGGCATCCTCCTCGATAACCAAGGGGCGAGGGTAGAAGTTGACGGCGGAGATAGGTGCACACGAGCTGAATTTCGATGCGGCGGAGGAGTGCACGTCCACGTAACATGGAGTTAAAGCCGCAGGTGTAGTACGAGATCTTGTGGCGCTGGCGCGGATGATGGCAGGTGATGCGAGGGCAAGAGAGGGGGGGCTTGGGGTAGGGAGCAGCTTGCGTAGCAAAAGGGAGGACAGGCAGTGGGAGGGCGGGAGGGGTGGACGAAATTTTGGTGGTAGAAGGAAAGGCCCCGGGGAATAAACAAACAGAACCAAGCGCGGCATGAACGGCATGCCAAGGGCATTGATGGGATTGATGGAATGCAGGCAAAGCAGTATTTTCAGGGATTTCTGGGCCGCCCGCCGCGCGGGTGCATCCGGCAATGGGAAAATATACGGGGGATGACCGCATTTGGATGCCCAGTAAACAAAAATCAATAAAATTAATGGGTTTCCAGGCAATTTTTCCGGATAAGGCAGGAGATCAGGTACATTGCAATAAGGTACATCTTGGCCGGCTGGCCAAGGCGTGCCCATAATCCAATGTACCCCCCCTGCCAGGGCAGGGTACATTACATTAAAGGTACAGCTACAGCTCTGTATAAGTATCCGAGGGTGTTTCTACGATGGATACAGCATCTTCCCCCGAACTAGTAGGCTATATGCTTGCGCATTGGGTTGATCTGGGATCCTCGGCGAACGCACTCTTATAGAGTAGCACTATTAGTCGAAATCTTAATTGTTTCTGAAATCATATATTATTCTGGAAACGCACTTGGGCTTTGCCTGGAAACTGTCTGAACTCTGAGAATCTGTTGGATCTGGGACTCTGTTGAAAGAAACATTATTGTTGTTTTTTGCGGAGCGGGTTTCAGAAAGTACCGTCAAGGGAAAACTTTGGAAATGTGACTGCTGGCGTTGCTCAGAAAGTACCTCTTTAGGGAAAGCTCTGTGAACGTTCTTGGCCTATAAACTAGGGGCCTTACTTGAGTCTATGGGACTACTTTTAAACTTGTTTCTCTGTGGCTTGGACACACACACACACACACGCTGCGAAGCTATAAATCTACCTTGTTTGGAAACAATGTTTCCACTGTGTCTAGAAACATGTTCTGTGTCTAGAAACATGTTCTACGCAGTCTGCTCTTCCATCTCTTTGAGATACGGAACCTCTCCCTACAACCTTTACAAGGCCCTGTACTAGGGGCTGTAAGCTGTCAGGACCTTTGGAAACGTGCATATATTGCCGTTTGATTTGTTTGTTGGTTGTTGGAACAGTCTCTGGACTGTTTCTGTGCCGCTCTCGAGTCAAGTGGGGTTATTTGTGTGTTTATTATTTAGGTTCTGAGCACATCAATCAGCGTGTTCCATGTCGTGCGGCCAGCCGACACACCATATGGGGTGGGGGTGTTCGTGTTCTGCGTCGGAGTCGTCGTCCTGTAATCGAGGAATGAATTAATACCGGATGCCGAGTAGGTAGAGAGAGAGCAGAACAAACACACCTCATCTCGCTCGCCATAGCGCCCCTCATACAGCCGCTCCAGCACATAACGGAGTGCGAACGCGCATGCGCTGGCCCAGGCAGGGGCTGGTGCCAGTGGCAGGCTTTGGTCGATATCTTGTGACGTTCAAGGAATTCAGCAGACCTGCGGGGTAACCAACTTAATCCCAAGAAGGTTCTTTGATACCAGTAGAGCTGGCGGCGGTTCTTGTCTTTGCCCAGCATGTATTCGGAATCCTTGTCCACTGTAGTGGTGGTTGACACTGAATGGATGAACGGTGACATACTACGCCCCAACATTTCCCCGGCCCAGTCATCCTCCATCAACATCCTGTATGCGGTCTTGAGGGCGCGTGCCGCACCGGGGATGGAGGGGTCCCCGCGGCGCAGGACAGACAGTGCGGTGCAGCGGGCGCGGAGGTCGATGTCGATGGTGGAAGGTGGAAGGGTCTGTCACAGCTGTGACCCAGGCGACCACTCAAGATACAATGTGTCCTGGAGTTCAGTTTAAAAACAAAACAAAGCCACAATGGGCACACTGGATTGTTCACAAGCTAGCTAATAGTGAAGAGTGTGGGTTGTGTTCGTAGAAGCTGTAATTAGAGGAGTATCCATCAAACAAGTGATTAGGGAGTGTAAGGTCGCGACACAGTCCAAGAAAGTGTGTGTACGGTATTCAGATATTCGGGCTCAAATAGCAAGCTGCTGACTTGCCCTTGCCCTCGCCACTGCCCCTGCCGCTTGCATCTGCACTCGAGGACCCAAAGGAGGGGAGCATGGACTGACCAGGAGAGGAAGAACTGGGGTTTCAGTTCTCCTTGTCGGTGTCATCTTCTTCGTCTGTGAACCATTCAATGCAACCCCCGCCTTCAGGGAAAATGTCTCACAGCGAATCTTCCCACCCCGGTGAACAAGGTCTGGACACTCTTCGGCAATGTAACGGGCACGGCTGGACTGGCCGTTCCCCCCGAAACCCATGAAGGGAACTGGACCGACAAGTTCCAGCTTCAGCTCGGCGCGATCACGAGCACACTCGACCTCAGTGAGACAGTTGTGGAGGGCTTTGGTAGCTGCCTGAGCATTGTGGAGCTGCTGAGTGAGGGTCATAAGCTGTGTCGTCTGGAAAGACCGTTGAAAGCACTCCTTGTGCATGGAGCGCTGGATCTCAGAGTCGAAAGTGTTGGCGAGCTTCGCGACAAGCTCAGGTGCGTTCAGGCGTGAGTTGTGGCGAAGGGGAGGAGTGGGCGCATGACGGGTGATGGCAGAATGGAGCTTGGAGGAGGTGCCAGATTGAGCACTTCAACACTATCGTCCGAGGAATTGCCGCCACCAATGTCAGAATCCCCAATGTTGCGTGTTCCAACACGTTCGTTGATCTTGCGGTCGATACCCTTCACGCCCTTGATGTCAGGTGGGCAGTGAGCATCGCCGGTGGGCTTCTTGGCTTCACCAGCTGGCGAATCAAATCAACATCAGCGACATAGAAAGAGGATTGAGGACATACAAGTTTGAACTTTGCCTCCAAAGATTTGATATCACGCACGGGGTGATCGTGTCTGGCCGCCCAATTGTTGTGTTTGGCAGTAACCTCCTTCCAGCCCTTGCCTCCAATGGGAAGCAACCTCTCGGCGAGGTCAAGTAACCTGGTGACATCGTGCTCGTTGAAATTGGCAGATCCCTTGGGACGGCCACACTGCTTAGTGGGTGGTGCAGCATCGCTGTTGGCGTCGACGTCCGATTCCGAGGAGTAGGTCCTCTTCCTTACCTTCTCCTTTTGGCAGACACCGGTGACTTTGGCGGCAGGCTTGAGCCCGCGCGACTTGGCAACGGCTGCAGGCTCGAAATCGGAGTCGTCGTCGTTGGGAAGAGGGAGGAGAGCAGGGTCAATCAAGTGGTCAGGGACTTGGCTTGTGGATGGGAAGGACAGCAAGTTATACGAAGCCTATAGATAATTTTCAGTAACTGTAATCAATGGAAGAGGATTGAATGAATACATGCCTGATTGGATGGAGCCGCCATGCTGGGGCCTAGGTTCGAAGATGGGGTGTGCTAGGCGACATTAGTTAATGTTATGGCAGGACTTTGTGCGAACCTACCAGCTGGTGCTGAGCGGTGACCCATGTCCCATTGGGAGCGCGGAACCAAGTGCTCCCATTCCCATCGTACTGAACACCGAGAGACGCGAGAGAAGCTGGGGTCGATTGAGCATGAGGGCGGCAGGGCCTGGAGCAGCTAGACCACTGGGCTGAGAAGGTTGAGGAGTAGCAGCTGGATGCGGAGGCTGCGAGAGCGGCAAGTCTGACATTAGAGAAGGAGTGTAGAGAACGAGAAGATGGGGGACTCGAACGAAGGAACACTCGCCTTGAGTTGTCCCTTAAATGTCTCTGGCGGGTGTGAAAAAGGCAGCAAAACTTGGAATCAGCTGCTAGGTAGAGCTAAGAACAAAGAGAGTGGAATTGCGACACACCCTGTAGCGATTGGTGCTGTTTGCTGTAGGGGCAAAGCAAGACCGTTTGTGGCCAAAATGAATGGTAAAACCAGGTGATTGGTTGTTTCCAGCGGGAGCATGACAGTTACACTGTCTCCGACGTTGCCAACAGCAGGGAGATGAGGTGGAATGTTGAGCCGGATGCGCAAGGGAAGTAGCGGTGAACTAATGCAGGGCAAAAAGACCAGGTGAGTGGTCGTTCCCACCAGAAATGTGCCATTTGCAAGGCCCCCAACATCGCCGCTATTGTCAGCAAGGAGATGGGGTGGAATCAAGCGACAGATGCGCTAGGGAAGTGGTGTGGAAGAGATGTGGAAGTAACTGGTCCAACCGGGTCCGGTGACATATGGTGGTGGATTCTCGCCCGAAGAGGCAGACAGCTGTTTAGAACAATGAATTTGAGGTGCAATTAATCTGAAGAGGGGGTAGGGACCCCTCCTCCAGATCATAATTATTTAAAGTCTGCAAGAGGGTCCAAAATATTCGGAATGAGATCTGGGGCCGATGGGGTCCCAACAGCTGTCATGTCAGTGCGGTGATTCAGCATGGTTTGAGCTTGAAGAATGCAAGAAGCATTTTTTAATCCTTATGGAAAGTCAACCATTTTTGCAGATACATCCTGTATCCGCAATATATCAGCTGAATATTATCTCACCAGACTTGCCATTTTTCGTGCAGGCCCGTTCCGGGTGCTGAATCCCAATCCAACAATGGAGACAATTATTTTACATTTGAGCCTAATTCTAAAACCTCGGGAGATGCAAATAACACGACGAGTGGGTACTTTTGGCCGGCAAGCAACAGTGATTCTGCTTCTCATGAACTCCTCGGATTCTCGTCGGATTCGGATGACAACAGCAACCTGCCCGAGGTAGCAGATGACTCCTCCGAGGATGAAGAAATTGTTGTTGATGAGCCGAGCAACAAAGAAGTAGATGTTGAGGACATTGCCAGTGATCCACTCTTCCGCACCCGTGCCTCTCTGTTTGACACCTTCCAGCAGGGTCAGGACAATCATCCAGATGAACCCATCATCCCTTCAGCCTTCAACAACCACCCAGCAAAACATGAAATTAAAGGAGCTCAACTTAAGCTAATTGTCATGAACCATCTTTTCATTTTACTTCCAGAACCTGAACAACCCGAACAATCCGATCATTGATCAGATCAACTATCTGATCAATTGAACCAGGATACCGTTTTAGGATCCCGAACAGTTTCAATTGGTTTCCCGACCTTCGGGTTCCCGATCGCCTCCTCTATGTTCATATACCCCTTCATTTACTTCACATTAATCTTGTCCGTTGCCGTTAGACACTGTACCTTAATTTACAACCCCCAAGGACTTTAGTATATAAGCTGTAGTCATTTCCATGTACTTTACACTATTCTAGTCTAAACTCCAGGCTTATTCATTGGAACTCCTCGTGCTTCAGTCGCCTTCATCACCTCAGAAACCCAGAATCTGCTCTGTGCTGACATTAATGCCAGTCTGAACCACATTGGGACTCAAGTCCTGCCGAACTTAAGTTCTGCCCTGCATGCAGTCAGCCTGTACATGTGAGGAGCACACTCCTGGAACTTAAGTCCCATACCACTCAGGTCCCGCAACACTTAAGTCCCCAAGCACTTACGTCCTGCGCAAACACTTAAGTCTTGTCCAAACACCAAAAACAAATCCACCAATGGGATTTAAACACCAGACCTCCTGAATTTTTACCAGCAGAAGATAAATGTGTTAACCACTACACCAAGAGGGCCATAGTATCTTGAACACACAGATACAATATTAGCCCTATAATGGCCTAACTCTACAAAACTACATCTCCAGTCCAGACTGAGAGAAACCCATGTCAGTGCTTCCCTCATCTTGACTGACAATAATTCATTCATTTATACCTTCAGATGTCATCTACTTCCCGAAATTCTCGCAAGAACAGAGCCTACGTGTCAGCAACGGCCTCTGGGTCAGCTAAACAGCGAGTAACCTGGCAAAAACCCCAACCAGGATAAACCCGATAGACACTAATAGCTCGTGTGTTCCCCAAGCAGTAGGACCAACCGTACGGCATCCTCCCTAGGAGGCCGTATGTCATAGGTCGGGATGTGAGGCGGAACCCAGAATGAGTCGAAGAGGGTGTGGTATCCACTCAGGTATACAACCTGGGGTGTGGATACAACCGTACAATGTGGAGGAAGCGGGGCAGGGTGGAGACAATGTTGTTATATCTGTGTCGGAAAAGGCCGGAAGGACGGAAGGCCGGAAGAACGGAAATGGCCGGAAGTGATACCACGAAGGTGAGCGGGTACCCCAACTAAGTTGGCTCAGAGACGGAGAGGACGGAATCAGACCACGGAGCAATGCGGAGGCAAAGCACGTTAATTTTCAACTAAAGACACAGTAGAACATAACACATATTTATACTAAATACGGAGATAAGTCTAATGCGGAAAGAAGTATGTAAAAGACAATAAGTACAGTGAAAGACAATAAGAACAATAAGAGGGAAGCATAGTTGCATAAGTCACACGGTTGATTTGGGGAACGCTCAGAAGACCTTCATTGCGAAAACCCCAAAGGTTGTGCATCAACGGAACTAGCCGGACGCAACAGGAAAGTTGGATAGGATGCAACGGCCGTAAAGTAGGCCGTAACCGGAATGGCTGTAAACGGCCGGAAAGGATCGGAAAGTGCATGGTTGTAACACAATGCCTATGTCAAGCCAAGATAGAAGCCTGAGATTAGACGAGGTAGAATCTACTGTACATGGAGATTCTACCCAGCTTATATAGGCTTCTAATAAATTAAAGTGATCGCAGTCAATCGTGATCAGTTCCTGTACCGTAGCATTAAGGAGTGTTAATGCTGATACTCCTGGACTCCTCTGTGTCTGTTTCCGTGGTGTCGGAGGACTTAGGAGACCCAATGTTCGGGTTTTCTAATCCTGAATGTCATCATATCCAGTGGTTCAAACCCCGATCGGTTTGCAACCAGTCGTGTACTTCGTGTGTCTTCTGTGTCAGCCATTGGTGCATCCGGGGACTAGGATCCGTCTGTACGGGTTCCTAGTCCCTAACGTCTTCTGTATCCCGTGGCACAGACTCCCCGAGTCTGTAGCTTTTAGAATCCGTGGCCAGGTTTCAACCGTGAGAAGGTCACGTGGTAGCATCATGAGAGTCCTGTGCCGCTAAGACGCATCTGTATCCATACGGACGTGTCGCACAAAAAAGTAGAACCCGGGTGATTCATGACACTACGTCAGCTTGGATCTGGGTACTACAAGCTGGTCTTCGACTATCTCAAAGTCTTTTGGTCTTCAGAGGTTCAACTTGTTCCTGATGTGTCATTGGTTGCAAATCCCAACTAGCATAGCTTCTCGGGGATTGTGCGAACATTGTTGCATTGCTGGGTCAGCAGATGTCAGCACGGGGCTGAAATACAACAACGGGGAAAATCTGCTCAGTACAACTACATCAACATCCGGATTCCAGTGAGGATTTCCCACATATTTCGAGTGGCAGAAACACGCAGCAATGGCTGCAAGTTGTTTGCCGATGTTGCCATTGTGCAACGGTTCAATGTGAATACTGTCACTCAAGACTTTCCCTGGGACTTGTGGTAAGTTACTCAACATCTTGGCACATATTGAAACCCCCACTTCTCTTAGACTCGAACTAGTCGTAATATTCACAGTTTATGACAATCAATAAACAGAGCGCATAAATAAGTCACCAAATTCAAGCTCGGCAATCTCCGTCCCGCCTAGCGACGGTGATTTGGCACCAGTCCCCTTAAGTGCATGATCAAACGACTGTCTTTGAGAACTTATGCCGGTGGACTGGTGCGAGCTTACACGTCTCTCGAAGATTGTGGATAGGAACCAGAGATCTAACGAGTCAGGATCGCGGTGCGCGTGGGACCGAAGTTGGTGATTGGCTTGTAGTAGATTACAGCGAGGTACGACTTGGTTCATATAGAGTGTTTGTCTACGAGATACTACTTGTAGATGCAGATGAATAAAAGACCCACAATCGCGTCGGTTTGAACTATGTTGCCTACGGTGACGAGGCCAGTATTCAGCACGTCTATGGGAATGTTTCATGCAGGTGCCCGCGTTTAGCCAAGGGATACATCGTTAGAGGCAATTATCACCGATCCGGTGTGTATGTGGCCTCCTTTGATATATCTATACTGTCCCAAATTAGTCTGCTGCGAATTCGTCAGCGAGACGGAAACTGCTTTTATCTAGTGTGAATGTGAATCTCAATGGAACAACTTTTCTTTTCTTTCCGCGTTTCTTATCCACGGAGGAGTATTCGAAAGTGTGACCACAGCTTAAAGACAACATGCGCAATGATAGGTGGATTTCACAATCACCTTGGGCGATATCCTCTTTTGTAATGAAATTCAGAAAGAATCTGAGACAACTCCGTAATATGCCAGTTATGGTTTCGGTTTGTAGCAGTTGTTATTGTATCCTACGCTCGGTAACCAACAAACTGACAGTGGCCAGTATTCTCAGACTTCATTCAGTCACTTGCTCCGTAAACGCACAATTGGAATTGCCAAACCTATGTAGAATATATTATTGACCCGGAAATTAAATTTGTTCTCGTAAATATGCATGATAAATGGTCTAGGCGCGTATTAGCTGCCCTAACAGGAGCTTGGCTTCAGCGAGCATGTTCCCGCGATCTCGCTACAAATTTCTTGTCCTCTGGGCTGAGACCGACCTCAAACTTCGAGAATGTGTCCGCCGTTTCAAGGAACTCGTTCTCAATGATTCCGGCCTTGGCTGCTGTGCGAGGGGTGATGCGGCACTTGAAAGGTAATGGTGCCGTCGAAATTCCCTGTACAATATGATATGTCATTACATTCAATTATTCAGAGAAAATACCCACATTCCTATATGCGAAGATGTCCACCGGAATGGTATTCCCATTCGAGTCGATATCAGGCTTGAAATCGAACGCCCACAGCAGGTTCATGGCGTTGAGATTCTGAGTGAGGTCAGTATATGTCATGAGAAGAGCGGAAGTAACCATGCTATAGAATTCTGGGCTAGATACATTCCCGGACAGATTCTCTGCAAAAACTCAAGTTTCAAAACAGACGAAGAGACACCAAGGGGAAACCCACGCGACCAAAGCCGAAAGAAAAGGTGGGTCTCAAGCCACTACCATCAACACCTGGTTTCGTTCCATTCTCAGACAACAGATATCGCTCGGGGATAAAATCTTCCGGGTTGTCGAAGAGCGCTAGAGAGCAGAGAATTAGTTGAACAGAATCTGGAACGATTGTGAACTTGCCCGGGTCGTGGAATATACCCCCTGCAGTGGAGATGAGCAACAATGCTTGACCTCGAATGAACGTTATGAACTCACACATGTTTACGAAGATGGTTGTGCCTTTGGGAATTATATAGCCGTGATACTTTGAAAGTTGGCTGTAAGGATTTAGACAAACAGCGGGGAATCGACGTACTTCCTCTGTGGCCAGCGTTGCATGGGGACCAGCAAGGGGGGCGATGGGACGGAATCGGTGTGTCTAAGTTGAGTGTTAGTATAATTCAACGGTCGCTCAATCAGTCGGTATCAACCCACCTCGGAAATAATTGCGCGAACATAGGGCATTTGTTCGAGATCTTCCAGAGTTGGCATACGATGCTCGCCGACGACGCGATCAATTTCTTCATGAGCTTTCTTCTGTGCTTCAGGATATGCGACCAAGGCCAATACAAGAGAGTGGATGTAAGAAGATGTTGTTTCCGTTGCACCCTCTAGAACAGTGTTAGTTTCAAACACGGGTGGCCCAATGAGGTTTCAACCTATGAGTGTTCCACCAAACCAGCTGAAAACCGGAGTCAGCTTGGATACGAATGCTCAAATCAAGTACGAAAACCTCACCCAGTCATTTTGTCATCCATCCCCAGTTCGGCTTGACGCTCCAAGACGTCCTCCATGAAGCTTCCGTTGTGTTGATTCCGACGTATTCTCTCTCGGGTTTCCTCCACCAACCCGAAATATCTTGCGCGCTGCAGATCTCTCACCCGTTTACAGTCCCGCTTCCATTTTGCCCACCGCTCGGGAATAAGGTTCAAGATTGGGATTGCGTCAATGGGCGGGACGGCACCCGGCTCGAGTAATGCAGTCCACTCCTTCATTACAGTGAAAAATCCAGTGACTTCCCCGGTTTCGTACTGTGGCAAGCGCCTGCCGTGCAGCACCGAATAAATGACCGAAAGGGAGTAGCGCTGAATGTCGGTATAGAAAGACTGATTGAACGGCAACTTGAGTGGCGGCTATTGGGTTGAGATTATAGAGACTTACTTGTGGTGAATGGAGAATATCGTAGAGCAGCTGGATAGCTTCGGCTCGCTGAATGGGCAGATGTTGGTTTGTGGCTTGCGGTGTTAAAATCGCGGCAGACGCTCTTCGTTCAGTCTTCCAAGCAGGAGCTGACAATATAATGAGTTCAACGATAATAAACTGGGGACAATTGGATACAACTAAAGCGGGCGAGCAACATGTGCAGGCCATCAGTAATAAGCTCGCCAACATAGCTCGGAGGTCTGTCCGCTGTGGTGCTGCTCCGTTTGTCCATCAACTCCTTGACGGCGGCTGCATCTGTGAGGACGACCACGGTATCATTGCCTATTTTCAGCTGAGAGAAGTGTCCACGATTTATGATCAGCATCCAATCCTCGTGTGTTCTCATAAGGGTGCACGCACCGAAAACAGGCCACCATATTTTCTTGCCCACTCCGTGAATCTGCAGTACCAACATTCAACTATTATCTGATCCTGGGAGACGCAACGTACTTGTAGTGGGCGAATTCTGTCGGAAATATGTGGGCATTGCCAAGAATAGGAATAGTAGGCGGTCCAGGTGGGAGCCCCTTCCCGCGAGAGCCCACTTTCAGGACGATCACAAAACAGAGAGCCGCGAGAGCGAAAAGTAGGATGGGAGCCATGACAAGCAGAACGAAAAGGTTGACCGCCCTTTGACTGCCCGGCCCATATATCATCACTTCCCTCTCTCTCTTCTTTTCTTTATTATAAAATTAAGCCTCTCTGTCTGTCCGAAGCCGTATCTCCATTTGTAAACTTCTGCGGTCATCTGACAGGCATCGCTTATTTATAAAGTGGGAGCCGGCGCGAAGCGCCGGCGAGCGCTTGTATGTGTATCAGGTTTATATTGCACGGCATGCCGGTCCGAATAGGGAACACCGGTTTCTGGGGGTTGGTTCCTAGTGTACAATGCAGAATGAACAAATTACGTTAACTGCGCAGCTGGGATTGTAGTTTTCTGTTATGCCCATGAGGACCGGCGTTCCTTTTCAGAAAAGATCACAAAATGCTGCCGGCACTTACTGCTTCCATCCAGTAATTAGAAAGAAAGAAGAAATGAGGGCTCGGGTCGGGCTTGCGACTAGATGGCTTCTACACTCCTGGGTCCACCGCATGCCTCGACGACTTCTCATCGAGTACCCCCATTGATCTTTTCCAAACTCGCATATACCCCAAGTCCCGGCGGAAATTCCGGATTGAAGCTTCTGTCCACATCCTGTTGTGGAGTAGACGTTGCCGCCGTCCTAGAGCGAAGGGAGAACGGCGCCACATCTCGTTCCCTTCATCTTTCGGAGCTTCGGTATCGATCTGGGGTGCTTTTCTTGATGACATCGTGGATAGTCTCGATACTGGTGTCTGGGCGTATCACCACGCTGGCTGCAAGCGGCTTCACACCTCCCGAGTCCGCACCACAGGTCCCGCATCGGTACTACCAGCGCCTTATCTAGTACCTACCTTTGAAGCCGCTTATGAGCTCGTGTCTTGAATTTGGGGGATAAGGATCCGCCGGATCATCTCCATTTCTACAATTCATTGATGAGCACCATAATTTTCCTTGCTCTCCATATTACTGCCCCATCCAATACTACTATTTACAGTCGGCTGAAACCGCCACAATTCCTTCAAATCCAGCCACAGGTTCTATAGAAGTTAACCGAATTCAATCTGGTCCCCTCTGTCCCCATTGCCCAAGTAGGGCTCCGATCCGTTCCCGTTTGCGAGGGGTCGACAGCCCGTCGCGACCTTAGCCGTGCTAGTCTTAAGGCCAAGACAATTCGAATCCTGATGTTTGTTAAGGCGCGCTTGCGGGGAGAGGGAGCAATCAAAGAAGCATGAGGGTTCCTGTATGTAGTGTCCACAATTGCTTTTATTCCTTCCTATGTTGTTGTTGCCTCAATTATATTACTGCCATGCCAAAGTCCATCTGTCGAAATGGCCGTAATGGGTTCGACGGACAGAACCTGTCCGCCAGCCACTCTCAGAATTTCCACCGACGGACAGCCCGCCTGTGGCCAGAAAATGGCAGATTTTCGACAGCCGTTCCGTTGAACAGATGGTTTGGAGCCCTATGCCCAAGTCAAAACTCTTCCACTGAAGTATGCCAGCCCCGGCATGATTGACATCTTTTGTTGGGCCTTTGGACTGGCTTGCGACACCAACGCAACTCTTGCCCATGTCCTCCCAAATTGTCCAGCTTCATGCTCTCTTTGCCTATCATTGACAACTCCTGCTCTAGTACCATGGGTTCTGCATGGTTGTCTGCAGAGCAGGCGGGCTTTGGAACAGGGCCCGGGAAATTTGACTGCCATCGATTTGACTACAGAGCGCATGGACCATCCGGACCCAGGTGATTACCCGATGCGTTCCGAACCGGCTTTTCGGTGCTCTTTAGACTTCAATGTCATTTGGTGCGCGGCCAATGCTTTGCACGGCAGGACTCATACTTCACTTTTTTTTCTTTCTTTTTTTGTATATGTACTGTTTAACTTTAAAACACACAGATTGTATCAATGTTGCTTACAATTTGACTCTCCATCTTTTATCTGCAATAGAGTGGTATTGGGTCCAGCTTATGGAGGATAATAAACGGGATACTCAGATGATTCTAGGTGTTAGCAAGTAATTCTATTGGGTTGGAAATAACAATAGCCCTAAGTACCTCCCCCTTTATTTCATTATTGACATGTGCACTCTTCAAACATGTAATTAAGCCTTGTTGACTAATGTGCACATAATTTTGCGGCATACACTCCGAAAAATATGATGCATCAGTGACCCTGAAGATATTCCTGATGCAGTTAGTATACGAACAAGGATAAGAGAAACGGAAAGTGTACCTGATATGTAACGGATGCGTTGGATTGAATGAATGCCAGAAACGATTCCAGGTCTTCCAATATTCCCTGTTTCAGCCAGAGTTTGCATGCGACTGATATTTCGACTGATACTGAGAGTATCAGTGCCGGATTACGTGCATCCGAAAATGCTGTATCAGCGGCAGTCTCGGCCGAGGCCTAGTCTGTTAGTTACCCGCGCCCTGATTACCGTTACCCGCCCTTATTATGTAAGTTTCCTTTTCGAGAAGTCACATGCGCCTCTCGCTCAAATGGTCAACCTCAATTAACAACACACAAGTCTTGAATTGACACGATTTTCGAGGCCTCAGACACATCAAATGCCTTGTCAAGACATTACACTGCATCAAAAGCTCTCTACACCCCAAATAAAAGTATTTTGAAGTCACATTCCAGTTATTTTATGCTAAATCTGTACCCGCATCTAGGATTCTATCTTATTCTACCTCAGTGAGATACTAGATATTCAGGAGAATCAAGTATGATAATCCTCTGGTTTTGCTTGGGTGATGGCGATCAATTTGTGTAGTCGTGTAGTTGGTCCATCAAATGCACGTGTAGATGCACACCTTTGTTGATTTGCTCTCCTGACACACACTTTTCTCGCCTCTCATGGCCCCATCACAGGGATGCCGCTGGAGTACTCGGGAAGGGTGTACAACTATACAGCACATGGTGAAGAAGAAGATTCCTGTCTGGAAGGACAGTCTTTTCTCATGGCAGCTCGACATTGTCGCCTAGGTTCTCAATGGATAAGATGTGTTGTGTGTTACGGCCATGGGTGATGGCAAGTCAGCTCTACTCACTGCACCCATCATTGTGCTTCTCAAAGTCGCGGCGAATCCCACTGCATACCCTGGCTTTGTCAATCACAAAAAACCAGTCGGCCTTGTGATCTCACCCACGAAAGGACTTTCGGCAAAAATAGTAAGTATCTCTCTCATCTTATGAAGTAATCTCCGAGGTCTGATGTTCATTAGATCACCGAGCTTGCTGTACACAGCATGGCAGGTCTTGTGTGCACCAGCGACACCCTCGATCAATGATCTGCTTGCTGTCAAGTACCGGTTCCCGACCGGGATCCGACGGAGGTCTGAGATACACCTGAGGGATGAAGTGCGTATAAGCAAGACAAAGTGGTCGAGATGTAGGGGGAAAGTATCGGAGTCCGAACGGAATACCGAACCCATATACTGGAAGGGAAGGGGCTTGGCTTCAGCTTGTGCGCTGCGCCCTTCTCTACGCCTGGTGCCCGATTTCGGAGAGAGACTCGGAGGAGGACGGAGTCCGAGAGGAAGAGTATAGGGCAGACTAAGTCGATATTCAAACTGAAGTCTAACTACCGACATGGCTTGTATTTATACGAGAGTAAAGTATTAGTGGGGATATAATGTAAGTACCGGAGCTTCGGAGTTCCGAGTGGGTCCGTGATGGATTGAGTCGTTATGAGTCAAGTGAAGTCAAGCTGACTCGAATATCATCGGGACTCCGGTGGCTCCGTGATGGAGAAGCATAAGGCATACCTAGGAGTCAGAGGGAATCATATGTAGTACGAACCAATAGAACGAAGGCGAATATAGAAAAGCAGTGTCGGATATAATCGGGATCAGAGATCGTCGGAGTCCGATGGCGTCCGAAAAGGATGTGAAGTCATGGCACGTGACACTTGCCTCTTGCTCAACCGGGTCCCTGTGCATCACCAAAAGCGGAGAAATCTCGCAAACCCCTGTCAAGCTGTCCCAAGGACTCTCAAGGTTCCCAAGCCCTCGGTGTACCTCTGAAGGGGCCTATAGCTACATCTTGAAAGTCTCAAGGTCTTGCAAGGTATCCCAGGCCCAGGTGGGTTTGAGAGGCATTGTGGGCCTCACAAGGTGGCTCTGGCGCTTGGTTGCACTCAATTTTTCTTGGGTTTCCATAGTCTTGGCCCCACTGATTCTTATTGTATCGGGGCCTCGGCTAGTCTTTTGCACTGGCTTCCCACTCGCAACCTCGTTCTGAAGTCTGTTACTGAGCCTTGATTACCGTTACCCGCCCTTATTATGTAAGTTTCCATTTTGAGTGGAGATCATGATTGTACATACGAGCAAACAACTCATTTAGCTGGATGTGTCATCTACCGACCAACGTGTTTCTCGCAAGCTCTGACAGTGGAGGACCTTTGGTTTGGGTGTCACACTGTAAGAAGGATTCATCGTGAAATTCAAGACTATTCTCTTGAATTTCTGATTTCTCAATGTTTTGTCAGGGTTGCATGCTTGAATTTCATGATGCGGTTCATGATGGTTCAACTTGCTTTTGTGTTTTCTGTCCATCCTGAATTCCCGGTAATTCAACATGAATTCATGACACTTGAGTTTTTCCCAGGGCTGTGGAGCTGGGTGGGGCCTCCACCCGGTGGCTCAAGCAAGGTACAAGACTTAAGTCATGACCTCCCAGTATATCCATGTATGTGTGCATGAGACTTCAAAGTTTTTCCGGTCCTTCAACTTAGTGACAGTTACTATAGACTGTCCACATGCATAATCTTACATCTGTACCCTTTCATTACTTACTTACTTACTTGAAGTTACTGTACTCCTTATTTGATGCTCTCTTACATGACTAGGCACTATGTAAGTAGTGCAATACTCTATCAGCTAGTTGCAAGCTCATGAGTTCTTTTTTAGTTGCGGGCAAGCCATTGTTCAAGATGAATTGTCATGAATCAATAACAATACATTGTGAAAAAAGTGTCATGAATGTTCCCATAACCACAAGAAAATTCAAAGTTCCCATTCATGATGTTCAGCCATGAATTCCTGTTCTTGGGTCATGAAAATTGAAATGATTACAGAAGAATTTCACCACAAAGGTCTTGTAAGAGATGTGAAATTTCATAATGGTTTGACGGCTCAGTGTGATCAGGTGTTTTAGATGGCTGAATGAGGTACGTGTGTTATCTGCTTGCCAAGAACTCCCGCATTTACCAAGAATGAATCGGACGCAAGTGGGTGTGGAGTCGCTGTAGGGATGCACATGTGCCATGGTCATCAATCAGGTTCGACTCCCGACTCACCTGCGCTACGGCGAGTAAAACAAATGTTTTTGTTTTGTTTCATATTTTTGTTGGCTCTGGTGGGATGCATGTGGCTTAAGACTCCCTATTGCATGTGCTGTTTTGTGGATTCAATCAGTGAATCGTCCATCCCAAACACCGTGATATCAATCCAACCACACCTGAAAGATCAAGATGTATGTGGGTGTGGCTCATGCTGCAGTCTGTCCTCGATGACAAACTTATAAGCTGGTTCAGCTCTTTTTATACGTAATAATCAATTTAACTGGATTCAGACTGCCCATTGAACCGACAATGTCGAAGAACTCACTCATGGCCCTGGATATACGGCCTACAAAACTGTATCCAATCCCACCCGTAAGATGACGATGCAAGGAAGCGAGTGTGGCCGTGCTGCACTGCATGCAGTTCCACATGTCCTCGGGTTCGACCACCAACCTGCCTGTCCACATAGTATTCTGACACTTTCTATTTACTGTATATATGTAATTGGGGCACCACTGATCAGGAAACAGTGTTTTGTTCGGTAGCTGCAGGCCAAAGCTACGAGTAAGTGGTAGCATCAGTAGTTGTCTGCCAGAGACCTCTTGGTAGCAATTCAGCCAAGGATCAGTAGTGTCGGAGATCACTCTCAGATCAGTGGTGTCTGATAGCCGGGATCCCAATGCATGCCCTTCCAAGTCCCTGTCGGCTTATGTCTAACATCCAAAGGTATGCACAAGTACTCCTGATGTTTCTATGGGTGAACACAAACCAAATCTTGCTTGGCAAGAACGAGGATTGTGCGAGCAAAAATGCCAAGTCCATTTCAAGCTCCGACAACATGTGCAAGATTGCGTGATTGTTTGATGGTTGGTTGATCGTGTCACCTCTTCCCATTAATCACATCCATTATTGTGTATCGTAGAGTTTTCGGGTGAATATATTTATTACTGTTCAAAATGAGCAATGATACAGACAGGCTATTTCTTAACGGGACTGCGCCGGAATATACCTACCTACCTACCTCTGATGCGCTACAAACTGCTACCAGTCACATTTGTGAGTGCTACCAGCAGCTACCGAGACGTGACGACTACCAGGAGCTACTGAGTCTTGGCGGGGCATCCGGTAGCCCAAGAGGCAAGCAACTGCAGCTGATCAAACACTAACCTCGTTGACAAGGCCCCCCAAAAAAGGAAAAAATGTAAGCAAAATGTAGTCTAACTCCAGCATACTCCCCACCGTAGCGCCTCAAATACTTCTCTGAACGGTGATTGGAGGTCTTCTACCCTCCCGTTTGGGGGGTCCAACTTTCCGATTCTGATTTTTACGGGATTTTTTGAGATCGAATTCATTCAAAAACATGAAATTACACCTTTTCTCAGCCAATTTTGTAGTGGAAAAAAAAAAAAAAAAGGTCAGATTCAGGTTCAGCGCCGAAAAAACGGTTCGGAAATGAGGTTGATGCATTTTTCAGTATTTCCACCTACGTCTTGCAGTAGCCCATAGTATCAGGGGACTAGACTACCAGGATACCCCGACTACTGGTCCTACCGAGTGCTACTTACTCAAGCTGTTTTTTCCTGATTGGCAAATTAACTCTCCTCCCAATTCTCTTTAGGGACATGTCAATTAAACAGGTGTTCAGTTGATGAGCTTTGGGTTCAATTTAGTTGTAGTTTATGTTGAGAAGGATTCGCCGACAAAAAACGCACTCATGATGAACCGCCCATTGCCAAGCGTCGAAGAGCTCACCCAATATAGGATTTCATTTACAAAACATTGTGATATAGATCCAAACCCACCCGAAATACAGTGAACCGGGTTCGACTCCCGACCCGCCTGTTAAAATACGCACTGTATCTTTTTACTGTAAGCATCTTGAACTGATTCGGTGAGACTTGAAGCGAAAAATAGCTTTTGTGTTCAATTTAGCTGTGGTTGACTCAGTTCCAGCAGGATCAAAATCTTGCTCCGGCGTTTGTTGTAACAAGTTCAAATACCTACATTATCCCAGCATCCACCTGCCTCGCTCAAAGATACATTTTTGGTCGAAAGCCACGAAGTCTGGACAACTTCGACTAACAGTTTCGAGCTGCAGCTTCCATTCGCCCAGCCTACTACTGAGGTTTTTCATTCAAATCGACAGGGGGTGTGACACGTGACACGATTTACCAGTTCGACATTTCGACAGCAGCCGAATTTTCGCGTGACACCTTCAAAATTTCGACAGTTCCATGGAAAATTTACCTTTTCTTGCCACTGGGGAGTGACATGCCTTAGAGGGTTCGACAAACCCCTCCGTGACGCGTGACCGCGACCAAAATTCGTCCTCGACAGGAGGGTGCGTGACGCGTGACTGTCGATTTGAATGGTAGGATTGTCTTGAAATGCCGACTCGCACGGATCAGATGGAAAGATCGGCGTCTTGAGGCTTATGGTCAGCACTGGCAGCGACAAGCAGCATGCCATCCTTGCCTCCGTCCAGCTACGAGTAGTACGATCCCCGGCGCGTCTGCCTCAACCCGTTCCCTGACATCCACTTCGGCAAGCACCGCCGCACAGTCGGTGTCTACCTTGCCGGTGGCCTCATACGTCCCCCTTCTGCCCTCCCTTACTCCCTCCATCCATCTGCTATTCCCGCCGCAGTTCGCCCTCGCCAACTGGCTCTTCCTCGACGCCTGCATCCTCTCCGCCCACGCGAAGGCGCCCTGGGCCAACCGGACACCCCCGTCCCCGTGCACGTCACCTTCGTTGACTGGCTCCCCGGCCTGTGCTCCCTCCTCGGCTTCCTCGTCATCAACCTCATCGACAAGAACCGCGTGCGCGGGGACGCGTACACCTTCGGCGACGCGCGGGCCGTGTGGCGCGCGCGGCTTTTCCTGTTCATTGGGTTTGCCTTGATAGCGGGTGGGATGGCTGGCAGCGCCGTGCGTCCTTCTCTCCCCCCTTCCTTCACATACAAGTATCACAGCTAACCTCGAGCAACTTCCATTCCAGGCGTTCTGACCATCAAATACGTGCTCCCCACCCACGCGGATCAGTTCAAATACTACGGCTACGCGAGCGTCGCGCAGAATACGAGCGATGATTACGAGTACAACGTCACGCTCTAGGAGAAAACGCAACCTCATGCTCAGAGCGAGGACAACCCCGCGCTCGAGGAGCCGGAGGAGGATTTTTTATTTATATCTATGCCAACTGATATCTAGGTACTGTACATCGATCCTCGGGTCCCGGATGTGTACATGGAATGAATGTCAATGCTGTTGTTTGTTCCATGCGGTTCTTCGGCGAAACAAAGGACACCGGTCGGTTTCACGCGCGAATCTGTCGTCCTATTGCCGCAGTCCTCCAAAGGAATCTTCCCAAAAGCACACTCGGCGAACAACGGACGGTATGAGAATACCGACGCTATGAGCTGAGGGCCCGCTCAAAATTTACCAAATCCTCTCACGATTTACTCATAGCTTCCATTTCGCAGCGCCGTAGCAGAACTTGACAGACCGCGATCCAGGTACGCTATGTATCTGACTGCGCCACATCCTACTAGAGAATTTTGGCCCCACACGCCACGCCACGCCGCGCGGACTACGAGTATGTACGACCTCAGCGCAGGAACATTCAGTGACTAACCTGACGAAATATGTTTCGAGGGAGGTGAGAAATTTTGTCCGCATCCTTTCTATCTTTCGTCTGATGATAACTGTGCCTGTGCCAGGGGGTTATTTGCTGAGCGGTTCCGTCTCTCTCTTTCGACGGGCGGTTATCAATTCCTCTAATGATTTCCTCGTGACTCCTAATGATTTACTCATTGTCGCAGCGCCGCAATAGAACTTGACAGACTGCGAGTGTAGAGCGACGAAACCGAGGCGCACCCACCTCCGGATCGAAATGCATACGCGAACGAGGGTGTCCTCCCCGTCATCATTGGGAATCTTATGGTAATCTAAACGCCTGCCTATGCTATAAGATGGTCTCAATTTTCATCTGTCATCCTCCACAACTAATAAATACTGATCATCCGCCTACTGGAGCTCCTCCTTTACTGGTCCTCCTCAAACTCGTCGTCATCATCATCAAACTCATCATCGTCATCATCCTCACGGGCTTCGAGCTCAAGTGCAGTCTCGCGGGCCTTGAGCAGGCGAGGCGCGTATTTTCCTTGCTGGAGTACCTCTCTGCGGGAGAGTTCCTCGACGGATTCGTCTGCTGTAGGATTTCTCAGACGACAGCAAAGACGCACGAAGACCCGGAGCGGGAACATACCTATATCCCGTTTGCTCGGTTTGAACGGGAGCTTGTCGAGCTGGGCGGCGAAGGCCGCCGCCTGCTGCGTGGCGGCCGCCTTGAGATTGCCGTTCTTCGTGCCTGCAAGGCAGTTCTTGAAGCCGAGCAACGTCGCGACGTCGCAGTTGGGCGACTTGTTGCCGCGACCGCATCCGCCGGAGCCGTTTGTCTGCGCGACATCGGGGCCAGCGCATTTGCCGGTCTTGAAGCCGCAGCAGCCCTGCTGGCACTCGCTGTCCTTTGCGCACGCCGCGAAGACGACCTTCTTGCCCTTGTTTTTCGCCGCAAGCTGCGCAATGCTCGGGGCTTTCCTGGCCTCCAGGGACTGGGAAGCGGTGGAATCGTCATCGTCGTCGTCGGACTCGTCCGCGTCATCTTGAGTTCAGCATCAATGAGTTCAACGGCGCATCTCGCACGATTCACGATTCACGGGAACATACCTATATCCCGTTTGGCCGGTTTGAACGGGAGCTTGTCGAGCTGGGCGGCGAAGGCCGCCGCCTGCTGCGTCGCGGCCGCCTTGAGATTGCCATTCTTCGTGCCGGCAAGGCAGTTCTTGAACCCGAGCAACGTCGCGACGTCGCAGTTGGGCGACTTGTTGCCGCGACCGCATCCGCCGGAGCCGTTTGTCTGCGCAACATCGGGGCCAGCGCACTTGCCAGTCTTGAAGCCGCAGCAGCCCTGCTGGCACTCGCTGTCCTTTGCGCACGCCGCGAAGACGATCTTCTTGCCCTTGTTCTTCGCCGCGAGCTGTGCAATGCTCGGGGCTTTCCTGGCCACCAGGGAACCGTCATCGTCTACGTTCAACATCAATCAGTTCAACGGCTCATCTCGGACGGTGGCAGGACACAACCATTCCGGCCGTTGATGGACACGGTTGACCCTGAAGCGGGGCTAGAAAAAGGTGCCCATGAATATTGCAATAACAGACGTATAAGCAAATAAACGGACGCAAATGCGGATACCTGCGCAGTAAGGGCGAGGAAGACAGAGGTCCAAGCCAAAACAGACTTCTTGGGAGGGAGCATCGTGATATCAAACAGACTTTGCGTTGAAAAAAAGGAACCGGTCCGAAGAGAATTGAGAAGGGAAAAAAAGGGGGAAGGAACCAGTCCTGGAAAGAAAGAAAAAAGTGGGTGGAAGATGGGGAACTGGAGACTGAGGAATTAATCGCTCTGGCTTTTAACCAATTCTCAGACCTGGGACCGGTAATTGCTTCGCGACCGGTAACTGCTTCGCGTGAATTGATTCCTTCCCTTGAAATGATCTTTCCCTGAGCAAAGTGAAACTGTCACCAACACTGCCCTGCCGCCAGTAGTGGCGGCACTGCGGGGCGGCAGTCAAGTTTCTTTACATACCATTTGTCTCCAATATTGCCTACACTGTTTTGAACTACATTGTGCTGTACTGAACTCAGTGATTGACATCTATTGTAGCAGTAAAATCTATCCAGAAGTGGAGACTTAACCTCAAACTGGACTGGTACTGGCGACAAAAGGCGGCAGCAGCGTCAAAGGGCGGCGGTGTAATAATATGATCACATGCCAATAGTCTGTTGAAATCGAGATATCTGCAAAACAGTCAGCCAGTTGCTTCGACTTACTGTCGATGCTGCAATTTGCCACAACAGCCTTCGAAAAGACCGAAGAGCCACTCATGCATTCGATTCCACGTCGTCACGGTGATTCCGGCCTAGTAGCAGTAAGTAGACTCCCCTTGAGTTACGAGACAGATGATTGCCGTTTACGCGGACATCAATAGTCTTAATGAGTGATTGACAGTCATTCACAATATTAACCAAGTGTCCGCTTGCGTTGAACGGTTGTTGAACGGTTCAAATCTGTTCCAGGCATTGATCCATCAAGATTCAAATAAATACCTGTATACCCGGATTGTATAGTATGGCAGGTGTTTATCATGCTAGTTCAGATGCGGGTTAAAACTTCCGTCCATCCCCAAGTTGAAGAGAAAACAACCGCGCCGCGGTGCTGATCGCGAAGAGTCGGACTCAATTACCATATTCGGAATGACTCCCGCCGTTGAATGCTAAATTGATCGATAAAGGCATAATTGCCAGCTGAGGGAGCCATAACACCTTTCAAAGACATCCTCACCTGGAACAAGCTCATAATACCTTTCCATATGTATAGCCCCTGAAAATAGTTCAAATCCTGCAACCGTTTGACCGTTTGACCCCATGAGCAAACTAAATGGAAATAAAACAGGTAAAACCGTGTAAAAACCTTTACAAACGGAAACGGTTGGAGCCTTATCTTGGTCCTACCTCATGGATGCTACCTTAGCCACGAAACTTCACCGTATGCAAGAACCAGGCGATACTGAGTGCGGGTCGTCGGTCAAGCCCTTCCTTCCAAAGAGCCAAAACAACTTACGTGCAAGTGCACCAACGTCCATGCTGCGCGCGTTTCAGCTCCCGAACACAAGGTCTGATTGCTAGTTTCAGGTGGCGGGACAAACCATCTTGCGGATGCTGGACATCCGGCAGTTGAATCTTAGTAACATATATGCCACACGCTTGCAATTTCAATGACCGACGATGAAAGCGCTGGACACATCCACTGATTCAGACCCGATGGCATTGATGCGACAGCCTGCCTAGCCCTCATCATTGGTTTCCCTCAGCACCGCGGACGCGGAGGTCGTCTGCGAAGTCCAATATCACTGATCTGTTGCAACGGCTAACAACGCGAGCCTGCCGGCGTACATAGCTTGAGGGAACAAAAAAATAAGAGACCGGATAATTCGGATTTCATCCCTCTACTCGCAGGTTGCCGTTGAAACTTGAAGAACCTACAGAAATTCTGATTTGTTGAAGTTGTACCTACACAGGCTACACCGCTGTATCATGCATAACGCGTCTCGAATTTTCTTTTTTCTTTTCTCAACTCTGGTTTGATGATCCTGCTCGGCCGCAACCGGCATCTATCAAATGTCAAATGGCACGTGTCGTTTTCACATCTTTGCCGGCCTCTTGATTTTGTCATGATTCCCCCTCTTGCTCTCGACCGTTTCGGCAAGCACCGCCGCACAGTCGGCGTCTACCTCGCCGACGGCCTCGTACGTCCCCCTTCTGCCCTTCTCCTCCCTCCGTCCGTCCCTCCATCGACTCACCCGCCGCAGTTCGCCCTCGCCAACTGGCTCTTCCTCGACGCCTGCATCCTCTCCGCGCACGCCAAGGCGCCATGGGACCAACCGGACACCCCCGCCCCTGTGCACGTCGCCGTCATCGACTGGCTCCCCGGCCTGTGCTCGCTCCTCGGCTTCCTCGTGAACCTCATCCACAAGGACCATGTGCGCGGGGACGCGGACACCTTCGGCGGCGCGCGGGCCTTGTGGCGCGCGCGGCTGTTCCTGCGGGATGGCCGGTAGCGTCATGCGTGTCCTTCTCTCTCCTCCCCTTCCTTCACATGTACTATGTGCACCCCCGCTAACCCATGATGCTTGCAGACGGTGTTGACCATCAAATACGTCCTCCCCGTCCACGCGGACCAGTTCAAGTACTACGCGCGCGCTACGCGAGTGTCGCGCAGAACCTCGTGTTCATGCCGTCTGTCGTCGTCCTGTGGATTGCGCAGAATTCAAGCGACGATGGCTACGAGTACAACCTCACGCTCTAGGAGGAGGTGGTTATTTCATATAACTTATATCTATGCCAACTGATATTTAGATACCATTGTCGGTGTACATTCGGATGTAAATGCGAAATCAGATGGACTGTTTGTTGTTTGTTTCATGGGGTCAAGGCTAGCTTAGCTTGTTTCGACGACAAAAAAGGACACCGGTCAGTCCCGCGCGCAAATCTGCCGCGACGTAGCTTCCTATTGCCGCAGTCCCTTCCAAAATTCCAGAAGCAGATACTGGTGAACAACGTCATTCGGCGAACAACGGACGACGCTGTTCACCGTTATAGCAAAGAACCAATGATGTTTTGGGCGCGACTTTCAACGCTCGAGATTTACCAAACCCTCTAATATCCCACCGGCAGTTCTCACTGCGCCGCAGGACTGGCGGCATAACCCAGGACCCGGAACGCAGCTATGTATGAGCGCGATTCATTAAGTAGGAACCTTCAGCGCTCGGGGTTTACCAAACCCTGATAGTTTTCACTGCGCCGCAGTGCGATTCAGTTATATGACAGCTAGGATTCCGGCCCCACGGCATGCCGTACGGACGGACTACGACTCCAGCGCAAGAATATTTTCATTGGCGTGCCAAGTGATGTTCGAGACGAGGAAGGTGAGAAATTTCGTTCTAATAGACTAAGTCTTACTAATGTTCTATGGTTTGGTGATGATCGTCATGTGCGAGCGGCGTCCCGATTCCGACTTACCAGGTCCGTCTGCAAAAATGCACTTGTGCTCAAATGAATTTCTTGACGAAAACATTGGGATCGGCAAACGGCTTGCTTTGGCGAGGACACGGAACGCAGCTAAGTGGTATGTGCGCGGTTTATAATGGTCAGCGCTCAAGGTTACCAATTCCTCTACGGCGCAGTAGAACTTGAAGGCAGCCGGTGCGTTCCGGCTTCGATATCTGATTGTCCCGCAGACCTGACCTGAAGCTGTCTCACAATCGACGCTGGAATATTTTCGATAGGCGGGAAATCTCGTTTATATCCTTCCAAGGGTTACTAATGATCTTTTTGATTTTGTTTGCCAGCGAATACGATATTTGCTCATGCTAGTTCCATCTGAAAAACCGCCTCTCTCCCTAATGCTCCGCTGTTCAAAATGTCTCGCCGAAGACGGGATCGGCTTCACTCGGGATCCGGAGAGCAGTTATGAGCGCGATTTAAGACCTTCAGCGCTCAAGATTACCCAACCTTTCGCCACGGCGCAGTCGAAGTCGATGTTCTGTCTTCTCACCTGACTGTGCCGCAGACCTGATCTAAAGTTGCACCACAACTGACTTCGACGCTGGCATATTTCCGGACGGACGTGTCATTTACGCGAGAAAGATCTTCCCGAACCGCACCAGGTGAGTCACAAATTGACTCCCACACTGGCATGCTTCTATGGCGCGTAATCCACAGATTGTCATCGGAATCTCTTTTGCGTTCCTGCCCGGGACGTACGTGGCCTGTTAAGCATCTTCTATGCGCTCCAGTAATCTCACTCACGTCCACTTCGACCGTTTATCCGCTGATGTCACTTCTCGATTCTTCCCGCGTACCGGCCTAAGGCCGCCCACGGTCACGCGCCAGAATTGGCTCCGCGTTATAAAGGTGAGCCTATTCGGGCCTTCAGCTTCATTCCCCACCATTCGTTCTCATAACCCATAATGAACTCCCTCCTGCAGAAATCGCTCAAGTCCGGCGTGGTGCATCTCCCCGGCGCGACGCCCGCGTCGACGGCGCTCGTCACCAAGCTGCTGAAGAAGGACATTGAGGAGCATCACTGCTTCTTCAATGACCAGTATTTTCATAATCATCTGGCGCACCAGTGAGCGCAGACTACCCCTGGTGTTCAATTGGGTTGATTAACGAGGGTATACTAATAGCATCTTGTCGCTGCACGATTTAGGCGCTTCGGCGGAGTGCATCCAAAAGATGTACGATCAAGAGGCGGCTATGCAGCGGCCTATACGTCCGAATGGAACCCCAGAGTCTGCCGCGGCCAACAAGATCACCGAGCAAAAACTGGACCAGCAACATGGGTGAGAAGAAGTGCGTGTTTTCCAAGGCTTGCTCGATTCCCACTTCTCATTTCCGACGTGGTTCAAAGTGCGCATATGTTCCCGGATTACTTGGCGTTCTTCTCGTCGGAGATCGCCAAGCATGGAGTTGGTGGTGCTCTCGAGCGCTATGTCTTTTCGCCAGAGGCGAATGCGAATGGCACGCTCATGCTCGCGCGTTTCGTTGGCGGGGCGCTGGCACCCGATGATTGAAGCCGGAGTAGGTCTTCATTCTTGGTATTTTACAGCCCGCGTCCGATTAATGTCGCATAGTTTGGGGTCGAGTTCGACCAAGATTATCTCGTTGCCGATGGTATGTAGCCGCCCAACAGGTTCATCTTATCGAAGCTCATGTTTCTAATCCTCTTAGGCCTCGCGCAAGCAGCTCTCACCACACCAGAAAGGCGCCCGGTGATGGACATGCCTTCCGGCCTCCCGCAAATTAATCAGGCCCTTCAGCAACGCTTCTGTCCCTTCTGCGCGAGGTATAAGACCTCTCCAAAACTCGCCCCGATGCCCTATCACAACGAGCGGACTCAGCGGCCTTCACGCGTTCAACGACTGGCTGACGTCGAATCCCGACGTCAGCGCCACAATCCGCGCCATCTACGCAAAAATGGACCTTCGATCTGGACGACAAGGACTTCGACTTTGGGGCCAAGGTGGACGAATGCATGTGGCAGGCGACGCTGCTCCTCGGCCGCGAACCAGTAACCGGGTAGGAAGCCGCGTCTGGATTTCTTCCTCATGCACTTCCTCACCGTCTCGCTGTTCTTCCGTCGCATCCTCGATGTGTTTGAAGAAGCCGCTTCATAAGCGCAGCTGCTGCAGGGTGTACGTCCGCTCGGCGGCGCTGTTCGTCATCCTGCGCGGCCGCCCGCGCATCGATCCTTGCGCTCGCAATGTCCTACTCCGCGTCCCCGGCGCCGCCCAAGAAACGCCACCCGGCACGCTGGGCTATGGGAGCCCGTGGCTCGCCATTCTGAACAACGCCGTCGCCCATCCGGAGGCGCACGTCGTCAAGTCCATCCGCGCGCTGTTCTACTGCGCTCAGCGGTATGGTGATACTGCGGTCGGAGCGGGTTGTCGGCGCGGTTGACGAGCAGGGGAAGGAAACGCACCCGGGTGCTTCGAGCTTGGACGGCACGCTCTTCATCACCGCGTTGCGGGTGTGCTGACTGACTCGCTGGGTTGGGTTGGCCCATGGGGAGAAAGAACCGGTTCTGGGACTATCAGTGGAATAGGGTGGGAGGAAGCGTGGAGCGAGAAGGCCGAGTGAGATTATCCTTTCGTATGCTCTAATAATCCCTCCACTCAACATGTAGTCCGTCGAAAAACCTTTGTTGTCACTTGTAAACGTTAACCCTACTGTAAATCCAAAGTGATTGTTTCGTATGAACCCCGAAATCTCAGGCGCTAAAGCCAATTTCTCCCCAACTCTCCGCTGAATTCGGGAGTTCCGAAACGTACGTCTTCACCCCGGTCGTCGCCGCCCCTCACGAACGACTCCGGCAACCACTTTCCATCGCGTTTGAGGTCCACGTCGTATTTTTTCCACGGCGAGCTCGAGAAGGTCGCCAATGTCCCGGACGTCAACATGCTGTTTCTCCCTGAGATATAAGTTGTTCGCCCGCGCGATGGTCCATCCACGCTTGCAGCTTGAGCATCAGCAGCGGGAGGAACGGCATGAGGGCAGTCGCTGCGGCTTCTTTTGTACACGATACGTGGGGCTGGGACTGCTGGAATATTCATGATTCCCGGGGAGGAGGACGTCCCCTTGCCGGCGCGGCTGTACCCCCCCAAGCGATAACCAGAGGGACACGGTACGTCGCACGCGGATCTTTCGATGCGATGGTGTAGAAGTTGGAATCTTTAGCCACCAGAATGGCCTTGAGCTCCGCCTGGGTGTGTTCGTCGTCAGACAAAACAATGTCGACGTCCTGACGGGATCCTCAATGCCAGAGCCAATGGAATCGAGTTGGTGGTACGCACACTCGGCACGCGCGAGTTTCCATAAATCGAACAGGCCATGCCTCCGACGACACAGCTCCGTATCCCCGCGCCCAACAGAGCTGCTACTGTGGCCTGGGCAACTCTCTCGACCTCGTAGAGCGATGGACCCAACATGGAGGAAGGAAGGCGGTGGGCACGTTGCAGGCTCTTTGTTCTTCCATGCCTTTTCACACACTGAAATAAAACCTCCTGAGAGGCGGAGATTGCACGGGTTCACAACAGGAAATGAAGCCGACACGGCAAAACAGGTTCGAAGCGGAACAGAATATGGATATCAACCCAAAGTGTTCATTTGTTCAGAAGCGTATACAGAAAGGGGTCTCTTTTGTATAGCTGATGTCTGACCTCTCGCAAAAATACCTCCAGTGTACACGGCGGAATACACGACCTGGAGGCTGGCGAAAATTAACTCACTGGCGTCTTCCGTTTTCTCCCGAGATCGAGCCACAAGCTGTGACTCAAACACGCCATGAGTTTTGAAACGGCAAAGACCGTCCGGCATAAAAGCCGCACCTTGGCCGTCCAGATGTTCGTCGGCGATCGCATCGGTAGTGCGGCTCAGCTTGGTTCCGCCAACGCACCTATTCTCAAAACAAGAGTGCTGTGGGGGTGCTTCGCACCACTTCGATTGAGGGTTCGAAGTGAAAACTGAATTGGTGTGGGGGAACCTTCGATTGGGTCCTCGATTCAGCGCCAGAATGGGCCAAAGATCCCGAATAGCCTAAAGCGGAGAACACAATTTTATAAAGAGGGAGATGTACGACAAAAGAACTAGCAACATGAAGCTGAAAGCTATGTAAGAAAGGATCAAGAAGCGCTGAATATGTCGGTCGTCGCGGTCATTGTATACTCGTTAAATCTCGGCTTGATCAGCGTTACCGCCAGGGTCCAAATATATTAATTGCGCCCTCCATAAATTACATGCCTGAAGTCAAATATGGTACGGCTACGTTCTATAGATGAATAAGTTAAATAACTACGAGCCTCGTTTAAATAAACGGAGAAAATACTTTGATTATGATTAGAGTTTAGTTGCCATGTTCGACTTGGATGACTGGTCCACGCTGCTGGGTCTGTTTCAATGCAGAGAGCGAAGGGGTGTCTTGGGGATGAGACGATGGCCCATATCGATACGTACGCCCTCTTCGTTCATCCAGCCGCTACCATACGGGGGATAGTCGCGCAAATCCGGAGGGAATTCCTGCCCAGGTGGCGCCGCCTTGTACGCTCCGTCGTTCGTCCATAGCTGGTCACTGTACAAATGTGTGAGTTCACGCGGCGCGAAAAACACAAAGGAAAACTTACCCTCGACGGTTTGAACCACCCTTTCCTCCGCTGGCTCGCCAAAAATCGTGGACGGACACACCAGAGTTTCGTTCCAACGAACGTTGCGTGAACCGGAGCGCCTTGAACCGGCGTGGGGGGCACGCGTCGGAGCACCGACTGAAACCCATCAGACCGCCTGCGTTGAGGATCAAGTGGCAGGGCCAGGCCGCGACGGACGTGGGGCCGGGGTTTCGCGTGGAGCAGAGTTTTCCGGGCTGGAGGATCTGTGAAATATCGCAGAGGTTCGTTTGAAAAGACCCGAGCTCATCGGCTGATCTCCGTCTGAACGCCGACGCTGCGGCTCGACAGGGAGGAGGCGAGGTCCCGCGACGGCGGTCCTGGAGCGGGACGTGTTGATGGGAGGCGCTGTGAGCGGTTGCATCGGCGTCGCAGGGACATCACGCCGTGACGGGGATTGCTGCTGTTGCAGACTTAAATTCCCCGCCGTCGGTCCACGTTCTGGGGTTGGAAGCAGGGCGGCCACTGTTGTATCGATCCGTGGCAACGGCGGTGTGCTCGCCGGGCGGGAGGAACTTGCGGAGGAGATCGCCGGTCAGGTAACTGTGGAAGTGAACTCCGCATATTGCCCGAAACCTTCCGTGCGCGTTCCGGTACAGGAGACGGTCTGCTGTCGTTACTATCAGATCGTACGACCGACGGAACTTCAAAGAGTTGATTCGCTGATCTGGATTGGGTCCCCGGTGCGAAAGCATTCGAGTACGCCTCGCGCTGGCGCTCAGAAAGAATGGTCAGTCCCCGTAAGTCCTCGTATCTGCCTAGATCGCTCATTACACGTGTACGTTCTGTTCGTTCCCGATCCCTGGGATTGGGACTGTCGAGTTGAACCAACTGCGATACTGGGACATTTTGGGCGTTGAGCGCACGAGAATCTCGCAGACGAGGTTCGGGCTCAACTGCCGTGATAGAAGACGACTCTGATGAGACGTGGGCGACCTGCGGCTGAGACGCCGTTGGGAACGGGCGGGGAGCGAAATCAGCGGTCACGTCGACGGACGTCGGGGAGGTCACACCGAGACTAGAGGATTCGTACACAATACGACCCTGCAAGTCCATGCTCCCTGCTGGAAACACGAGGATGCCACGCTCCTAGAACTGGATCCCATTTGCGCTGCCCTCTCGGGGGACTGCTCCCTGGCCCGAATTCCATGGCCATGGTCTTCCACACGCAGGCCCGCCTGATAATACGCAGACGAAGCGGAGTTGTGCTGTGCATTCAACAGCGCTAAGCGATGGGCTTCGCTCACTTCAGATTCGGACGGCGGTGGCGGAAAGTAATCCGAGGGCACGGATGATATGGGCTGAGGAGACTCAGACAGTGTGCCGTGGTTTGGACTGGCTGGCCTTGTGGACGCCTCCGGAGGTAAAGGACGAGAACGAGGGGGACTGCTTGCTGGCAGATCTGCAGTGTGGCTCATGGGAGCGGCGGGGACCGGAGCTGGAGGGGGATTAGACCGTCTAATGTCCTGATTGAGAGGGGTAAACAGACCACGAATAGCGGATTGTGCGCGGGCCAGAGCCGGAATGTGAAGCGGAAAGGGATGGCGTGGAGAAGAAGCGGTGATGGTCGACGCCGAGGATGTAGGAGACTGGCAGGGGACCTCGGAGGGCATCGAGGTCAATGTGCTGGCTCCAGAGAGGGCAGGAGAAAACGTAGACGAGGGTGTGAAGGTCGTAGTAGAAGCCGTATCATTGTCAGAATATATATCGGACTTGGACGAAACCGACCGCTCATAGATAAAGTCTGCATAGTTAGCGCAGCGGCGGGACGCGGGGTCTCTGCTGCTGCGATTTTCGGTCCAGGATCCGAACCTAGACGGTTTTGGAGGTTCCCTGATAGCCAGCGGTTGCCGAGCAGGCTCGGCTCTCGCAGAGTGCCAGTTCTGCGATTGACGGGGGTCGTTGTTCATGGTGGGTCTATATCCAGCATCGAACTTCGCAGTAGCAGTGTACGGAAAGCTCGACAGGGTTGGGCCTTTGAAAACCCGAACGGCGAAGCCCCGCGACGTCTGCATATTATGGTTGGGCTGTGGGCTGCGTCAGGATGAGCTTGACTGCGACCGTTCCTCTCACCTTGGGCGCCACCGGGCGGTTTTTGGGTTGAACAGAAAACATGGGAGAGCGCTCAGCATCAACTCGGGCCTGGGCGGGAGAAAAAAATGACTTCAGTCGACTTAAATAGGTGCCCCAGCCATGCTGTCGGCACGAGTTGAGAATGCTGGCAGGCCAGCACGCGGTCAGTGAGTGATGCGAAGGCTGCGGAGAGAGGTCAGGGAGCTCAGCCATCGACGACTGAAGGGCATGGAACCAGAAGACGCGATTGGGGCGGACGGAGGGTCCATGACCGCTACGGGCGATGATCCCAGCGACCAGTTAATAGAGCAATACAGATCCTATCATGGATTCCGCGTTGCTCCCAGCCGATACGCACCTGCATGCCTGACAGAGGTGAAACAACTCTACACTGGAGCTGGAGTCGGCAAGCCGGTAATTTTGCGGAGGTCCAAATGGTAATCGTGAGCCTCACATTCCCATAGCACGGAACCAAATTGTGCGTCGGAAGGCTGACCCAGAGTCCAGATGGACACTGCTTTGCGAAAAGCGAAGACAAGCTCAACGATCAAACCACGAGGTCGTGTCCTTCCTGTACGAAATTTGACGAATGTACAAAGACGCGGACTGGCTGTCACATAGCGTCGCTTGCTAAGCGCTTGACGCTCTCTTGACTCTCTCGTCAGCTACGGCTCGACGCGATGAATACTTCTCACAAGTGACAGCCCTTTGCAACGTGGCCGTGGGATGTTTAGATAGCTCGGGGCGACGAACAGCAGCTATACACGTTCATATACTCTGAGAGCAAGGATGCGAATTGTCGTCGAGGGACGTTTCATTTCGGCCGCCGGGATGCGTGAGGGACGCAACGGATGCATGGTGTTTCAGTTTGACAGGATCGGCGTTCGACTATCACATTCAAGGCGTCTATCAGTGATCGGCGGCTATTCACGGGCGTCTATAGGCGTCTATCAAACTGATTCTCGTTTTTCCCTATTTTTTCATCAACCCTTTATCTTTTCCCTCCATGGCACCCTCAAAGCAAAACCAGGAGGCCCTTGATAAACTGGTAGAGTATGGGGTGGCTGCCGGCCGTGCTCTAAGGGAAGTGGCCGATGTCATGGATGTCCCTTACCTCCAAGCTGCCGCCGGTATTAGCTTGCTAGTGATGGAGAGCGCGGCGCAAGTCAGAGCCAACAAATCCCAGTGCATGGAGCTGAAACAAATCCACAAAATCCTCTGTGTGCTCGTTAATTTCTGCGGCGACTTGAAGTCATCTCCGTCTCTGGCCATGCTGCACAGTATTTCCCGGTTCACCGAGTGCGTGGTTTTGTGTTATTAGCGGCGCGGTTGATATATTGGCCGCAGGACTCTGCGGAAAATACACGCATATATTCGCGCGCAAGCTGACTCGGGCATGTTCAAACGGATCATCCGCCCCACTGAGAAGTTTGCTGATTGCACGGCGGAGCTGAAAGCAGCACTTAGCTCGTTTGGGGTCGGTAGTCCTGTCGAACGCTTCCCATTCCGCTAACGGTGTTCTCTAGTTACAGATCAGTCTTGTCGCCTCTGAAACAGTCACTCAAATACATGTTGATGCTGCGCAAAGACACGAGGAACTGATGGCCCTCGTCGCCCAAATGGACGACGCCGCTTCGTCCCGGGTGGTAAGCTAACGTCGCATATTGCTGCATGTGTTGATGAAGTCTAGTCCATTTCTAGCCGTCGTGATTTGCATCGTAGGTATGGCCTAGAATTCTGTACACCCAACCTCGCCTTATCTGACATTTAACAGTTCAAGCTCTCTATCGTTGATTCCCGGCTCCCCAAAAATCTTCTATGGCCGTGAGCCAGAACTCAACGATACGGTGGCGGCATTGACCACGTCCATATCCGTGCGAATCGCGATTCTCGGACCTGGAGGAATAGGAAAGACGTCGTTGGCACTCGCTATGTGACGTCCATCTATTCCAGTCTCACTTGGTCCTAATTTCTTGTTCAGCATGCACGAGCCCAGAGTAGTGACCGCTTTCGGCGCCAACCGCTTCTTTATTACATTGAACGCCGCGTACTCCTCTCACGACATGATCGGGAAAATCGCGCAATATTTTGGTTTAGCGGCCGATGGGGGGCCCAAAGCTGTTTTGCGACATTTGGGCACAATACGTGCTCCCATTCTCCTTGTCCTTGACAACATGGTTTGTTCCCTATTCCCTTACGCAAAGTTTTTCCTTAACCCGATGTTCCAGGAGGATTGTTGGGAGCCTCCCTCGGCCAGACCACAAGTTGAAGACTTTCTCTCGCATCTAACTGATGTGGCAGAATTGCATCTCATTGTAAGTCACCACGGTGTTTTGATTCACAATCCTAATGAATTACATGCAGGTCACAATCCGGGGAGAGCGACCTGGCAAAACCAAATGGACACGGCCGTTCCTACCGCCGCTTAT